>JAVLUZ010000145.1:15562766-15658509 GCA_036768485.1 Mermis nigrescens
TTCTAAATATCGTGATTTTCTATCTGTTATGTCTAATTAACATTTTTACTTATTTTATACCTAATAAGCCATGTGAATATAAAGACAATTAATATCAAGTTCAGAAAATGGTGATAGGCGTCAAATGAACTGAATCTTCATTCTCGGTATCTTCCATGTAAGATAATATATTTTTTGTTATATTAATCAATGATCGGAATGATAATCACATTTCTTATGTTCTCTTGTTAGAAAAAGAACTGTCAAATCAGCTTGGGAACTCAGAAAACCCTAAAAACCCCCCAAACGCGAGGCGTGTATAGGTCTGACTTGCAAGAAATAACTCTTTAACAACGCGTTACTCGTATGTGTAAAAATTACTATATGCTGCTTTTAAATTTTTCGAATACCTGAAGGCTGTGACCGTGTGCATGTGTCTTTTAAAGTCTTAATTTTTTAACTCAAAAGCTAGAATTCTTTATCGGTTATCTAGCATCGGCGATCTCTTTTGTAAGGAAATGAAAATGTCTTCGAAAATCTCGATTTTCCAGGATCCGGCCAAGGGGGGGCGGATCCTACATAAATTGGTCTATAACTCGGAAACTTTGTCGGGATAGCTCACAAAAACGGCAATTTTTGGCGTTTTTCATCATGTTCCATCTATTAAGATCACATTATTCGAAATTAGGGTGTAAAGCTTCATTTTTTTAGTCTCGCTTGAGGCAAAGATATAGAAAATACTTAACATATGGTGCGAAGCTTTCAAAATTTGAAAATTTTCTGTCAATGATGAGAAATTTTCCCTCCTTCTCGTGCATTATGTTATCTTCCAAAAATTTTTCCGGCCAAGAGGTAGGTGGGCGGCTGCCCCCCCCTTAAATACGGCCCTGCTCTTTTGTACCAATTGTACCAATCCAATTCAAGTTGTCTCTAACTTCCTCGATTCCTCGATCAGTTATAAAGTCATCTTTTGACTGTAATCACAACTTATCAAGTTGTTTTCTTGGCTAGAACACGCTTTAGACTTCGTTTTCTCAGGCATCCTGCATATCGGGCTAATTTATAAAAACTTGTCGACTATTCAGTAACAAGTTCTTTCTACGTTTCAAAGTTGAGTTAACGTATGGACATCAGTGCAACCTGTCGCAAACTTTTGATATAATTTTAAAACAGAGTGAAGCTATTGCCTATTGAAAGTATACGCGAACAAGCGTCGAAGCTGGGCAAGGATGTAGAATTTGCCGAAACCAGATCAACGATATATAAAAATCGATTAAAAAAATACTTCGCCCACCATCTTGGCGAATCGGTGCCGTCCGATGTGAAGCTGAGAAAAGAAATCGACGAAATCCTCAAAAACTACATGGACGTGCGTAAAATCACTGAATGATACTTTCAAAAATCATAAAATTTTCAATTTTTTTAACTTTAATTCGCATGTAAACTTATTTAAACCGCACTACTTTCAGAGGCGTAGCTGGCCTTCTGAGTTTAGGGGAGGCGGAAATTTTGAAGTCGAATCTTTCAGCAACTACTTTTAGATAGGCAAGAACGTTGGTGTTTTTTAGCATTGCACAGCAAAGTCTACGCACTAAAAAATTTAAAAAATTAATTTTATTTGAGTTATATTATAAAGTATTTTGTATGTGAATAAGTAGGTGAAAAGTGCCCTGAAATTTCAGGCTTATTACTTCAAAATGTCCTAAAATCTATTCAAGCAGTAATCCAGAGGAGCTTTAGGAATTTTTCATTTTTTTCATTCGGGGCGCGCTTGTAAACATTAATCGTACTTGCAAATTTTTTTGGGAGTAGTCCTTCTTATCACCAGACGTTGACTACTGACATTACAGCGCGCGACATCAGAGCACCGATATTAAAGTGCAGCGGGTATTTTAATTTTTCAAGTTGTGGCGACAGCAATCGCTTGCGGATTTGGATTGGTGCCAGGCATGGGCTAAGCCTAAGGCATAAATGGAGCAAAAATTGCTCCGCTTGCTTCGCTCGCTCCGCAATTTTCGCTCCATTTATCTCAGGCTCAGCCCATGCGCTGGCATCAATGTGAATGCACATAACTAAGCCTAAGCTTAAGACATTGGTAACCCCGCTCAGTCACAGTCCCCCGACGCTTCGAAGACTGATCCGAAACATTCCCAAAGGCAGGCTTACTTTTCGCCTATCCTTAAACACGTGAACTTCAACAGCCTGTAACTCGGTCAATAATGTCGACCGCCACCCAATTCTTTCAAATATGAACTGCCTACCGCAAACTCAGTTAGAAAATGTCCTTGTCGTAATTCGCTGGGACTTTCCAGTCTCCTCTACTTTAGTCGAAAGAATTCAAAAGTCTGTTCATTGTTTTACAAAACAAAAGAAACCGCATGCATTTATCACTACCTGATACCGAGATATTCAAGTGCAGGTAGTTAACTTTGCCCCGTTAGCATAAAAGTTTTGTAAAGTTGCGTGAAAAACATCTATTATGGCTGCGCTCTAATGTCGCGCGCTGTAATGTCGTGCGCTCTAATGTCGGCTCACCCTTTGTAACAAGTTGAGTGTTTTTTGAAGCAGAAGGTTTTGTGTAACGCCATTTTACCCTTTTCGCTTATTTTACGGTATTCTTTCGCAGATATGCAAATTAGTTCCCATTTCTTTCCATTTTTGGGAAAACCGCAAAAAACCCAATTCTGTTGCAAAAAATTTTGAGTCCTTGAAGTTTTTAAGAAACAAGGTAACGATAAAAAATTATCGGTTTTAAGTCACAACTAAAATTTGAATTCGAATTCGCATAACTCACCTCACAACATTTCCATTAATGATTAGCAAACTTCCATTCCATCCACCAAGTATGACCCTATCATTCAGGCTTTTTTCTGCACGGCTCCCTGTGCAACGGTGCACAAATTCCAAAAAAAATTATTCACCGAGAAAATTTTTGTGCGTTCTATTTTTGGCTGAAATTCTACCAGCCTGGTTTTCATCCCAAAACAAGTCTCTATGATTTTTTGAACTCTAAGTCGTTTTTATGCATAAAAGACAATTCTATCTACCTGTTATCAAATTTCCTGTACAACTAAATTCTTAAGCCAGGCAGCTTTTTTGGAACAGAATTCAGCTGCTGCCTTAAAAAACTGCAGTGTCAGGCACACTTGGGCGTGGAGGGGTTTGGGGGTATGCACCCCCCAGAAGTTGAAATACCCCCCAGAAATCGAAATATTCCAGAATTCAAATTTCGAAAATTTTTTTTCCTATTTTAGCAAATGCTTGATGCCATTGGATAGTGCTCGATGAGAATCGTCGAAAAATGGTGTTTTTTCGCCATACGACCACTTTTAAGACCATTTTTTTGACCTTTGATAATTTTTTCACCCCCTCCCCTCAGAATTTCGGTGCTGCCCACCTATGGTGTCGGTGTTAGATGGAAATATACAATCAGTAATTCTATGTCTGCCTCCATGACGCACCATTGTAAGTGCAGTTTTATGTCGGCGCTCTAACGTCGCGCGCTCTATTGTCGCTGCGCTCTAATGTCTGCGTGACCTTTAAGAGAGATGTTATATCAATGTAAACTGAGGAATTGTTGCCGATTTCTTCAAACAAAATCATATATATGTGGTCCTTATACTTGATATTATCTTTTTATGATACGTTATGAGTTTCAAGAATTATAAATGAGTGCTAGAAAGTCTGCATCTTTTATATTTTTGTTTATTTAATCTAATTTAACGGTATTGTGATGAATTGACAGAAAATTTAATGTTTAATTCTTATTTTTGTAAGTCAAAAAAATTTTTTGTTGCATCTTTCATATCAGGCGCAATATTACGGTGAGATAACCATCGGGACGCCTGGGCAGAAATTTAATGTCATTTTTGATACGGGTTCTTCAAATTTGTGGGTTCCGTCGAAAAAGTGCAGCTGGCTAGATGCGGCTTGCTGTGAGTCGTTTCTAATTAGTCACATTTTTTAATAACTTATTCATTGATTAAAATTTTTTGTTTATTTAATTTTTATTTGTATTTCTAATAAATCAGACCATTTTCACTCATAAAATAACGAATTAATTGTGTTTTGAATTAATCGAAATTTGTCTTCGTTTTTGTTCTTAATCGGATGTATCGAGCGAAATTAGTTCACAATCTTACGCCTACATCCACAATTCTGACGATCATTTCATTATTTATTTATATTAAAATAAGAAACCTTCTCATGCTAAAAAGCCTTTTGAAAAAAATCATTTCTGAGAATTTTGCCTTTGTTTATATAAGTTGTTTTTATTTTTTCTTAATTATTTCAGTTTTATAAAAATATAACTTGCACTTAATTTTTGCTTAATTTCCTATATATTAAAATTCAATTTAAGACATCGATCTTCGAAATTAATAAATTTTACTGGAATTAGAAAAAACTGTGTATGAAGTAAACTAAAATTTTCATATCAAATGGATGGCGCGAGTAATGTTATTCCGGCTTTTTTTGCAATGGAACAGATTTTTAAACTATACAGTAATTTGGTATATACATTTTAAGTTTTTAAAGAGGTCTGATAATACAAGCTGCGTTGATTTGATGCATACTTGTTTTGCATTCCGTATCTTTTAAATTTTTATATTGAAAACAATGTATTTATTAATTTTTCGATTTGTTCCCAGTTTTGCATAGTCGTTACGACAGCAGCAAATCGTCCACGTATGAAGCCGACGATCGTCCATTTCAAATTCAGTACGGAAGCGGGGCCATGTCTGGGTTTGTGTCTCGAGATACAGTTTGTGTGAGTCCAATATTTACGCATATTCTCATATGCTTAGTCATTTGCGTCATTTCTGATCATCGCTACGTGCACGAAGTTGGCTCTCTCCCAAAAAAATTTTTTAAAAAATTTAATTTTTTGTCTTCTCTGTGCGACGTTCTAATCGGGTATTTTATGATTGAAATTACTGATATGTATAAACAAAATTAAATTTTCTCAACGAAAGCCGAAAAGTTCAAGCTTTTATTTTCATCTAACTTTTTTAGATACAAAGAAAACAAATCGAGAAGAAATTTTCAAAAAAATTAAAACAGAATAAAATAGTGCCATAGGAGAAAAATAATTTAGGATTTATTCTGCAAATTTTTTAAAAATTTAATTAGTTGTCAAAAACTCAGTTCGGCACAGGCGGTCCCCTCAGTCGTAAATAGGCCTGGTGACTTAGTGCATCTTAGACCCTCTGAATTCGATTTTTGCTCCATGAGTCTTATTTGCTTGCTACTCATGATGGAATCCATTAGAAACGCATTCGTGTCTATAAAAATTGGTCTGACTTCCTTCTATTACCATTTCGATAACAGTTTTTAGATTTGACCCCCTAGAAGATCTCCAGAATAGAATTTTTGGCACGTTGTTTGCGGTTTTTAGACTTTTGTCTCACCCAGATCCCCAGAATTTGGCCCATGTATGACTTTGGCTCTATTTTATAGAAAAAATAATAATTTAATGCTGAAACGTTTGACTAGGTCGCGGATATTTGCGTCAAAGGTCAGGAATTCGCCGAGGCGACAAAAGAGCCGGGTCTGACGTTCGTATTTGCCAAATTCGATGGCATTTTAGGAATGGGTTATCCGTCGATTTCGGTCGACAATCTGACCCCAGTGTTCAACAATATGATCGAGCAAAATTTAGTTCCCCAACCCGTATTCGCTTTCTGGCTCGACAGGTTTTGAATTCAAAATTGAATATAAATGAGTAACAAATATAGCTACAAACGAATATGTTCTTAAATAAACAAAAGGATAAATAAATGTTAAATGAATAAATCGAAATTCCGAAGAATAATAAAGCGGAGCAATAAATAAATCGACAACTAATTAATTCAGAGCCATAATTAAGCAAATAAATGCGTAAATAAATAAATAAATGAATATGGTAAATCGGTTAGATAAAAGATCTAACACGTTATCAGGGATCCGACGGAAAAAGTCGGCGGTGAAATAACTTTGGGAGGCACAGACCCGAGGCGGTATAAAGCCCCAATTATTTGGGTTCCGCTCATTTCCCAAACCTACTGGATGTTCAAAATGGATTCGGTGGTGATCGGGAATGAATCGGTGGCGTGCTCCCAAAAATGCCGGGCCATCGCCGACACGGGGACGTCGTTGATAGCTGGACCCAAGGAGGAGATCGAAGTTATACAACAGATGATTAATGCAACGTCCCTCTTTGGGGGAGAAGTGAGAACAAATCTCCTTTAATAATTTCCTTTTTGTAACTTAATTTTTACGCATATTTTCTTATTTTTTATTTCCTTCATTTTACCTTATCAAATTCCCGTAATTAACAAAATCTTTAAAGTTGAAATTCCTATAAGAATCAAAAGGATAAACACCATTTGAATATTATTATTCTACTGATTTATTAAAAGTTAATAATGGAACACAATTTTGTGAAAAATTAATAAACATTAGAAAGGTTTATTTTAAATGGGGTTTTCAATTATGACCTTTTTTTATAAAATCATTTTAAATAAACATTTTTATTTGTAAGATAAAATCCAATCTCAAAGCTCCCCTGATTCATAATTAATTAATATAATTACTCTTCTCATTAATTTGCCTATTTATATAGTACGATCAGTTGTTAATTCGAAAAATAAATGTTCGATATATTCAGTATTTATTTATGATTCACAATATTTTATGCTAGCTATTGTTTATTAATTTTTATAGCTTCGTTTTCGTTAAACTCCAATCGAATTTTCATTATTGAAATATGGCATTGATTTTTTATCGTTCGTTTATTTCGTGTCTTCAAAACAGTGTAAAATTCCTTGCATTTTGACCTTTTATTTCCCTTTTTCAGTCGCATTTCTATTTCTAAAATAATTACGCTTTAAAACTTTGCTTAATTTTGTTCAATTCCCCGAAATCGTTTAATAAAATTTACTACGTGATAACCCGAAGACATTAAATTTATTCGATTTTTTAGGATTTAAACTAGCCTGTATCTTATCGGCTAGTATGAGCCACCTTAAACATGAAAACTCAAAAGCTAGCGATTTATTATTTGACGCTAGCTAATGACAAATTTTAGGCAATGATTTTTCTGTAAGATCTTCCCCTCCATTCCAGATTCCTCATATTTGGTCTCAATTAGAAATACCTTCTTAATATTGTTAACAAGGTATTCCAGACTTTCGACCGTATATGGGCAGCGACCAAATTTTGGGTGTCTGGGTGCTGTAAAACGGCAAAATTTTCAAAAAAACATGCCAAAAATTCAATGCTGGGGGTCTATCGATTTGTGGGAGTTTACCGGATTCTGGGGAGTTAGAAACACCCCCAAACCCCTACGCCCATGCTTGCTTTTGACTGTTGTAGCCAGCTGCTAGAAACCTAAGCTCAGTCTCTCAACTCGAGTAACGCGCATTTGGTTCGATGAGAAGAGTCAAAGCCATTTGGCCGTCTTGTCAAGAGCGTAGGAAAAGTCATTATTTATTAGTCTAGTCCTATTTATTTTTCTATTTTTTTGTTAATTCTTTCGTTTTTCTCCTTTCATCTATTTCATAAATTTTGTTAGCCAGATTAATCCTGAAAATCCCTTATTTCAGTACATTGTCGACTGCAACAACATGACCGATCTGCCTGAAATCGGTTTGACCATAGGAGGCAGGACGTACAATTTGGCGCCGCGTGACTATATATTAAAAGTAGTGTTGAGCATGATCACATTTTTATTAACAATTATATGCGTAATGGACCAAAACAACAGAAAGATATAAATAGCATCGAAAGAGAAAAAATTAATTGAAACTAATTAATCTAGAAATAGAAATCTACTAGATTACCTTCAGATATTTTTGTTGAATTTTGACTAAATGATTTCATCTAATTTTATAGTCTGTTTCACACAAGTTTGGGCATAAATTTCAAAAACTACGTTCGACAATTAGCCGACAGATTGCAATTATAGCAGTGATTTAATATATAATTATCGTTATCCGTCAGCTTACTTTCGAAAAGATTCTCAAAATTTTTGCCCAAACTTCTGTGAAACAGACTATAAACGTGCAAAAGCAACGCGCGTGACTGAACTAAAAACTTCAGCAGTTCTTTGTGAGCCATGGAAGCAGGAATGAAGCTGAAAAGCTGCGATTTGATAAGTTTAACTGATGGAGTAGCATGTTATGACCATAGGTGTACAGCATAGTCGATCTGGTGGGTGGTCATCCAGTCAGGGGAGGGGATCAAAAATTGAGCTTTTTTGGGCTAAGTGACCTAAAACTGGTATAAGCGCTAAAATAGCGTTAAAACTACGTTATTACACAGTTTCTGGGCAATTTGAAGCACTTTTGAAGAAAATTTTCAATTTGCATCCATTTTGGCCCTCATTTCACCTCATTTTCTTCACGGAACTTTCCGTTTTTCCATTCTGAGGGGCAGGAAGTCAGGAAGCCCCACGTTTATGTCTGGTTATGACATCGCTTAATAATAAAGATGTTATATTCAGGCACGTAGCTGTAGGGGAAAGGGGGACTAATCCATCAATTTTAGAAAAGCGAATATTTTTTGAAAGGGTCCCCCAAAGGAAAAATTTGAAAATTCTTGAAGCGCATTTTGAAAGACTGCTAGAATAGATTCTAGCACATTTTTGAACTATTAAGCCCAAAATTTTAAAACGCTTCGCGCCAGATTAATTATAGTTGTATAATTTTATGCCAGAATTAATTACAAAACAAGTTAGAATATTTTTCAGCGGGATCAAATGTTAAGGAGTCATCTGCGTGGCCATTTTATACAACATATTTTTTGCTTGTGATTAAAATCAAGTCAAATTATGAAATTTTTAAAAATTATTTCTGCTCCAGTGTGTACGGCACGCTAGGATAAGCTCAAAGACACCATCATTTTCGCCTGACTACAAGTATTTGTTAAGACATCTGACTTTAAAATTTTAGTCCTCCGAATTCGGAACGCAAGCTACGTGCCTGGTCATAAGAAAGTCTATTATTTATTAGTTAATAAATAATTAATCAGATTGATTATTATTATTAATTTTATTAATTATTAATTAATTATTGATTACGTTTTTCGCCTATAGAAGTAATACGCCAAGTCAAAATAAAAAATTAATTTTATTGATCGCCTGATTTTTAGTTTTTCTTTAAATTTCTATTTTTGCATATCTCATTCCCTTATATCTCGTAAAATTCTGAAATTTCTGGTCCATTTCGAACAGTTTTGCTGAAAAACTGATTTTTTTTCCGTTTTTAGTATTTTGTATTTATTTATTAACTAAATAATTTTTTATGCATTATATTTATTTCTTAATTTTGCATGACTTTCTTTAAAAATTTATTCTTTCCTTTTCTCGAGTTAAGACCAGACCGATTCATGTGCATTCTGCTTGAGACGACTTTGTCATCATTCAGCTTTTTATACTTTTATTGAGTCCGATGACTTCACTAGCGGTCTAAAAAAAGTTGTTAGAGCTATTTTATCGATATTGGTCCCTAATTTTTTATAAAAATTCCCGATTTTTCTCTTCAAACGAACTTGTTTCTGAGTGTTTTCATTTAGAAATGTTCAATGTTTTATTTTATAATTTTTTTTTAAATTCGTTATTTTTTCTCGACATTGCTCATTTTTTTATCATGTCTTAAAGAATACTCGTACTTCGGATAAAAATTTTTTCTGTTGTACAAAACTGTAGAAAAAATAATTACTCAGTAATTCTTATATAAAAATTTTGCTTTTAATTTGAGATACCTACGTATTCGATTTATTAATTACGTGAATTGTGAGTAGCAAAATGTGAATGACTTTAGATTTCGAAAATGGGCCAAACTATATGCATGAGCGGTTTTATGGGTATTGATATGCCGCCTAAAACCGGTCCGCTGTGGATTTTGGGCGATATTTTTATCGGTCGGTTTTACTCCGTGTTCGATTTTGGACAAAATAGAGTCGGTTTCGCCGAAGCCAACCCAAAATGGACCGATAACTTTGAAGACATAGAGCGAAATTTGGTTTAGATAAAGCGGCGTCCTCTGAACATTTCGGTAACGAAAAATAATTTCGCGCTTTTTATTTGTTATTTTATCCACGTTTTGATCGCGACTTCTTCATCGGACAGTTATTGGCGCATTTTAATTCAATAAATGATGTTTGTATGCTAGCATAGCGTGCTGATTCACAAATAATCCGATAACCTACCTTCAAAAGAATTAATACAGAAACCCAATTTCGTGGAATACATGGCTAAAATTTCGTGTGAAAATGGTATATCGTAAGAAACAGATATCGTTAAATACGATTCATTTTTCAATTTTTTTAGCTCAAATTCCGGGTGTAATAATTGCATCTTGCTCAATCGGTTCAGAATGTTTTGGTAGATTTAACTTATAAATCGTCGAGAATTTTTTCTACAGTCTGAAGCTTAATTTTCTATTTGCTCAGTCTGAAGCTTTTTCTGCACTTTATTTGAGACACAGAAATTTTGAAGGTCCAAATGAATCTAAACTTTTGATGGTTTAGAAGAGTTTTCGACGTTTTTTATCAAATTCTGCTCGCTGGCGTAAAAACTTGCAAAAAATATAATTTCTGAGGCTTAAGTTTGCGTCGGAAGGTTTGCTTATCCCAGGATTCAATCGAATAATCCTGCGAAAAAATTACCTACGCATTCATTTATTACAAGATCCGTACATATCTCACTTAGATATATGTACCTCTGCATTCGACGTCGATTTTATTAGCAAGGGCGTAGCTGTGGGGGAATAGATGGGGGTCAATTCCCCCAAAATTTTAGAAGTATTAGTACTTTTAGCACAGATACCCAAAAAGGAAAAAGCTGAAAATGCTTAAAGCGTATCTGATAGACCGATTGAATAGATTTTTGCACACGTGTTTGAGCTAAAAAGCTCAAAAATACAAACGTGTCTATTAATATAAGTAATTGAAATCAAGTTGAATTTTCGAAAATTGTTCCAATGTGTATATCTCGCTGAGAAAAAGTTAAAAGCACCATTATTCTTGCCTATCCGCGAGTGGTTGTTGAGATATCCAACTTCAATCTTATTTGCCCCATAATTTATCCTATTACAAAAAAGACTTTTTAATTTGGTTAGGTATTACTCTCGGACGAGATATTACGAATGCGTTACTTACATTATAATATGTGGCTTAAACCTAGTTCAATTTGACGCCAGGTCTACTGTAATGAAAAAACTAGATGTAAGCATATCACACTCAATCTTTTTAGTCATCCTTTAATTTTCACGCATCGCTAAACCCTATAAATCCAAATTTCAAAATACGACACACAAAAAGAATACAAAATCCGAATCCAACGGAAACCTCCACCGATAAATTATTTAGGAACCAAAAAATAGACACTAGTTCAAAAACGAGCATTAAGTGATCAAATTCGCGAAGTCCAATTCGAGATTAATGGAGGTTAAAAAATTATTGTCGAAATAAAACTGATAATTAGGAGGATGCTTTTTTGCTAAAAAAAATATTGAGCGAATCAAAAAAGTGTTCATCGAAGTTCTAAGGTAGGTTCGTAAATACGAGTTCAGATATTATACACATTAAGTGACTATTAAATCGCTTGAAGTCCTATGCTGGTGAGAGGTATAATCGCGTTTTATTTTTCTTTAAGAAACGACTAAGAGAATTTATTAAGCTTATTGCGTTGAAATGCTTTTAACAATTTGAGATAATTAAAAATTTTCCTTATTCTTGTATTTCAATAAATTATGTGCAAGAAATTTTTCAAATGCCTCATAAATGCAATTATTAATTTTTAAGTGATCGACGATTATTCGACATTACGAAGGTAAATACTAGCGGTAGATTTTAAGTAGAAGAATAGCAGGAAGTGAAGCTTAGAAATATTTCACGCTAGTTTCAATAGATCTTCTGACAAATATGCAGATTGAGGAGCGCTAAAATCTTACTTCGTTCTGCATCGATTAATCTCATGTACTATATGCGGATTCTGGGTGTTCAGCCCAAAAATTTCTTAAATGTATTTCACGTCTATTTTCTATGTTTCTGATAATGCTTTTTCTTTCTAAAAGATAGAAATGCGAAAGTTTCGCAGCCGATAAAATTAAAACTTGCGACCCACATTTGTTAAGCAAGCATTTGCTATCATCCAGACTGCGTATAAAAATATTAAATGAAAAACTCAATAACACCGATTCCAACGATAATGGAATAAAGAAGGAAAAAAATTAAATTGTCAAATGATTTATTAAATGACTGAGTTCCGATTTCCAATTCCATTCTACTATTGCATTTAAAAATCGTCCGACTTAATTTCATAATTGCCGCCCAATTTATTCGATCCCCACCATGGCGGATTAATAATCTTCTTTACATCGTTGTCCTCAACTGGAATAATTAACACGAATAAGAGGCATAACTGTAGAATATACTCACAACCTACCGTCCTGTTAGATTTACAATTACGGTAATACGTGTAAAATAAAACATGGAAAAGTTAGAAATAAGAGCTTTTAATAAATTTATAGTTTCCGTTTTTTTATCTTTTAAATTTCTAAATCATTTTCATAGAATTTGTTCTTTCTATATTTTTTCTACAGTTTTATTCTTTATTCAAATTGATGACAAAAAAATCTGATCACGCGGGTCCAAAAACGCAAAAATTAAATTTTATTTAAAGTAAATAACGTAAATCCGAAAAATCTTTACGCGTAAAAGAGCAAAATTTAGAGAACAAAAAGGTAGAAACGGAAGCGAATAATTGCAGAGAAAATAAAACTAAGAAAGTCACATGAAAGAACGGCATCGATAAATAAGTCTCAGCTTGTATTGCATTTTACTAGTTGCCTCAATTATTTTTGTAAGATTCTCTCACAAAACTGGGCAGACCCGAAGGTCCGCCCATAGCCGTGCCTAGGGGGTGCGAACTGTGCGGCCGCACAGGGCCGCTAAAAAATTTGTAGTGCATGCCGTATAAAATTCATTTTTTGGCGGCCCTCTTACAATAATTCGATACATACGTTCAAAAGGATCGATTTTTCGACGTTCTAATGCAAACACAGTCAGTTAAAAATCTTTACCTGCATTTTTAAGAGAACGCTGACTGAGCTATACTTGTTCTCATTTTTCAGACATATTCTTGATTTTTCTGTTGCAATAATGTGTGTCCAGAAAATTGAGTTCGAAAAGGCTAAAATGTCAAAATTTTCCGGCGCTTTGCACCAAGCCATAGATCAAATGAATTTAAAAGCTTGAATCAGCTGAAATAATCTAGCACTTCACATCACTAGTAATTTAATGCACTATTTGTTCATTGAATGAAAGTGCGCATGCTAATTGAGCATAAAACTAAAAGTGCGAAAATGAGTGTGTACCAGTTTGTCTATTCTTTGCTTTTTTGTCATTCTTTACAAGGACACAATCCTATTTTAAATGAAAGAAATGGCCAAATTTTCTTATTTTTTTGTGCATTTTCTGTTTTCTGAGCTGCATCTTCCTAATAAGAAGGCCTTAAATGGGCCTGAAAAGGGTAAGAACAAAAACTTCAATTTATACATTTTTCTATATCTTATTGGCAGCGACCCGTTGCTGCGCTATGTAATTAGCAGAGGTCGAAAAACGCATTTCAGCTCAGAAGTTTTGTGAGATGTAAGAGTTCATAAATTTTGAGTGTTTTTGGGCTCCATTCAGGACCGAAATTCGGCCGTTTTCGCGAAAATTTTAACGTTATTATTTGACATTAAAATGCTTTTTTACAAAATTTGTAGGGACTCTGTCTCGGACCCCGCAGGGAACGCTTGACCGCGCCACCTAAGACCCCCGCAGCATATGTGGGCAGCAACAAAATCCCGGGGAGGTAGGTGCAAGGTTTTTTAGAGTTCGAAAAATGGTCTTAAAAATGATGGTGGCTAAGAAATACCGTTTTCAAAGTTTCTCATTGAGCACTACCCACGAATACCAGCTTTAAAAACATGGGAAGATGATGAATCGCTCAAGTCATGCACATGGACCAGACATGTACTCTGAGCTAAAATTTCTTGCTCGATCAAGTCCAAATAAATTAACTTCGCCACTAGCTACTCTTAAATATCTATCAAATGACTTCCAGGATGTTTTCCCGAACCTTATAATTGATTTCAGAATTTTACTTACAATACCTATTGCTGTGGCCTCAGCAGAACGTACCTTCTCGGAACTGAAATTAATAAAGACATATTTGCGCTCAACTATGACTGATTCTCGTCTAAGTGCACTAGCGATTATTTCAATTGAACAGGATTTATCATCTTCGTTAGATTTTTTGCAATTGATTGACCAGTTTGCCGCTCAGAAAGCTAGGCAAGTTATTTTGTAATAAAGCACGTCATCATTCACGAAATAGGTAAATTATTTGAGAAAAAACATACGATACCTACTAAAAATAATGTGGCACAATATTTTGTTAGTAAATTTACAGTAAGATGCAAACTGCGATTATATAGGTACACATGTAAAGGATATACATAAGTGATAATTATGATGCCTATAATATATACCAGTTTTAAAAATTATGGGGGCCGCCAAAATAAGTTTCGCCCAGGGCCGCTAAACCTCTAAGCACGGCCCTGGGTCCGCCACTGATCAGTGTTCGGTCGCTTTCGCGAGCCGAACCAGCGCTCAAACAAAAACGGGGATCGGCTGAGTCTTATGCCCAACTGGAGCATAAACTCACGGGTTAAAACCCGACTGCAGCACTGTTGAAAAGGCAGTGTGCAATACCGATCGAGCAACGCTCTATCGATTGGTGAGCGAGATGCAACCAAGAGAGTAACTCTATCGATTGGTGCATAATGATGCAACTAAGAGAGCAGCAGATGGGCTCTATCGATTAGTGCATGATGGCCTGGTGAGCGTGCTAGGCATACCGCTATAGCCCGTCTTAGCTCGTCATCGGCATGAATGAAGCCTGTTGGGGTATTACCTTCCCGTCATAGGCGTTTGAACCGGAGTTCAAAAGGCGTGTAACTACTGACAGCAGTTACATTTTTTCTAGAAAAAATTTTTCAAATCAGAAAAAGAACCACAAAAAATTATTAATAAAACAAAAAAGCTACTGTTATATATTTTTCTTTACCTTCGATGATCCTCCACGAATTGGAATCCTCAAACTCTATTGGAAAATAGTACTTTAGAATAGGATCGACGACTCTATACCTAATGGGATATGGCATACGCAAAGCTCCAGTATCCATAATTATATCTTTGCCATCGTACTCGAATTTAAGATATCTGTCCTTTTCATTATAGTTTGGATTAATCTAGAAAACAAGGTGGATCATAATAAAATACAATAAAATTAATAAAAAGCGTTTGACTCAGCAATTGCAGTTATGTACAGGCATTATGAAATCAAACGGAGAAAAATATTAATCACGCATATGTACATATTTGGGTACACTAAACATATAATTAAAATGTTTAGGAAAAATTACGGCGAAACTAAGGCGAAAAGAGACAATAGATAGTAAATTAGTAGCATGAATGGCTAAATTTTTCAAAACATAATGTTGGTTGAGCTATTTTTCGACCAATTTATCATTTACACCGCTGTTTCGGACCATTTTCAATCTAAAATTTGGTCTTTTAACTGGTCGACCTCTAAAACCGACTACGTCGCGCAAGCATGGTCGTAGTACAAAAATCAGCGCTTCTACATCGCTTCAATTGAGAGTCGGATACGGACCCTAGTAAAATATCCGGGCTTAATTGTAATACCGGGGACCATACGTGGGCAGCAAGAAAATTCTGGGGGGGTCCAAGATTTTTTGAAGGTCAAAAAATGGCCTTAAAAATGGTGATATGGCGACAAAAACACCATTTTTCGACGTTTCTCATCAAGCACTATCCATTGACATCAAAAAATTGCGAAAAAAAACGAAAAAAATTTTCAAAAATTGATTTTTGGGGGGGGGGTCTTTTGATTTCTGGGGGGGTCTTTTGGTTTCTAGGGGGGGGGTCCAGACCCCCCCCAGATCCCCCCACGCCCATGTGTGCCGGGGACCCGTACTTTGTATGTGCCCATGCATTTTACGTTAATCGATTTTTTTGTAGTAACACACAAAGTATATCATACCATGCATGCAACTACAGTATAGCTGCAGGCCAAAAAGGATACCTCCTCACCATCGAACAATGCTGTTCAGTGAAATGGCTATTTTTGAGATTAAGCCACGAACCACTTGATGGATTTCAATAAAGTAAAGTGTTCTGTGTAGATAATTTCAAAATGAAACTATTTTGCCGAGAAAAGGTGTGTTAGCTTAAGCCTACAGTATGCTAGGCTCAAAAAAGTGCAAAAACTTTGCATGATCACTACAGTATACAGATTTGTTTCATATTTTGGAAAATAGCGAAATAGATATTTTTGTGCTCTAAATTTCACTCTTTTTGTTTTTCGTGTTAGTGATTAGTTTGTCCTGCAATTCCAATTTAATTTTTTTCCAATATGGCTGCTTTTACTCGCGCTGTTTCAAATTTTTAATGTTTAAGAACATTTTGGAAAGTCCAAAAAGTTCTTTCGAATGATATTCTATTTGTCTGATTTAGTAAAGAATTCCAGCTTTTTAATATGGCCGCCAGGAAGGCTGTCATACTGTAACTTTTGATGTTGTCAGCTATTATTTTGTGAGTTTCTGACGTATTTCAAAATATTTTCAGTAAATAGCTAGAAAATTTTATGTTATTTCTAATGAGCTATGTTTTATAATTTGAATCCTTCTAGTTCGTTCAGGAAAGTTAAAAAACCTCAAATTTATTCATTGTAAGGGCAAGATTGATTCTAAAAAGCTGTGTGCGATGTGTTAGGCCTTAGTTATAACCTTCTAGTCACCTAAATTTCTGATGTAATCTCTCGCACACCATTGATTTCAAGATTTAAAACTAAGTTTATTGCAGCTACATTTACTACAAAAAAATCGATCCACGTAAAGTGCATGGGCACACACAAAGTACGGGTCCCCGGTACTACAATTATGCCAATATCCGGATGCTTTTTAAAATCCATAGCAGTTTCCGTATGTGCTACAGTAACCAAAGCTTAGCTATATATTCATTGCTTATAGTCACCAATTATGCACAAGATATCAAGTAGATACGGCATGAGCAATAAATTAGCAAATTTCTGTTACTGCAGCTCATCTGGAAATCGCTGAAGGAGGAATTCTACATAAGATAAGAATTTCCTAAATGTATGAGAGGCAGGCACCTTGTTAGAAATAGGCTGGATTTCAATTAAATGGTTAGCATGGCTTGCATAGGTAAAGAAGCCTATCCTGATGTCAATTAGAGACCTTTATTAGGCCGGAATGATCTATGATCTAGATATACGTCTTCTAATAACGCAAAAAAGACCTAAATGGCGCTTTGTTATGACCTTTAGGATTTAAGCAAAACAAAAAAAATTATCCGCCTTTTCGCTTTGACCTTAACTTATTTATATTGGAAGTAGCGAAAAACATCGACAATCACAGTTTTCCATGACACTTTAAGACCTAGTCTGTTTCGAAAGTTTTGAGACTTTTTACAATATGATGATTCAAAAGTATTAAGAATTTTAGCCAATCGGCAAAGAGCCGTTTCTTAGCATCCGCCTCTCGCATCAACCGATTCGCTAATTGTACAATGAGCTATGTAACCTTTTGAACTTCGCCACCGCTTCCCTAAGTAGACTAGCGGTATTAGCACTCACTTTACAACGAGAAATATGCAGTGGCGTCGCTGGCCTTCTGATTTGGGGTGAAGGGGGGACAAAAATCATAAAGTTCGATATCTCAACAGGGGGACCCTTGTGAAAAAAATCCGTAGTTCTCAAATTTGCGGGGGACTAGTTCCTCCTCATCCCCCACAGCTACGCCACTGGAAGTATGAGTTCAACTTCAGGTGCTGTGTAGGTATATTTCCTGTGCGAGGCTGCCGCTTACGCTCTTACAGCTCCTAATAGCAAAACTGACCCAAAGTGCCAAAGCACAAGATTTAAAGAACCAAATAACGTGCAATAGACGAAGCCAACCGAGTGAAAGGCCTTAAGCTCATTGGTTGAATTTCTACTTTTTTCTAACCACCTTAATGTATGTAAAAAGTCTGAATAATGTTGAAACAGACTATGAGTTTGAAAGTTTGCTGTGAAAAATGTGAAAAGGGTTACACAAGGTCTAAATGTGCAGAAGCATCCAAAATATATGTGTACTATGTTTTACAATAATAATATCTTCTTGCTATTCCCGTAAACTTTTTAGGAGGCAATGAAGCTAGTGACTGATTTAGCTAATCGATGCATTAGGAAATTCAATTGACTGCTCTTAGTAGTCTTAAAACCCCGCGAAGTGCCGAAAAATTTGACATTTTTCCTATTGGAATGCAATTTCTGCCATTATAAAGATGTATATAATACACAATTACTCATTTCGGCGCGAAACGCCTGAAATTGTTGCGAATTTCACACCTTTTTTGAAATTTCCGTCTTCCCAAAAATCTTCTTACATGTACAAAGACGGTCCCGAAAAAACTTTGTACATCGGGAAAAATCTTTGCTGAATACAAAAAATGGTGCTTCAGACACCTCCCGCTGGCATATGCGTATGGTGTATATCGAACTTTTTCCATTCTCCCTTAGGTTTTGTTCACCAGCAATTTAACGGAAAATGTCGGAAGGAAAGAGATTTTTTTACTAATCCGATATCGTCAAATTCACTCAGTTTTTCCTATCACTGAAAAATTCACTAAAAAAATTATTAGAAAATTTTAGGATTTTCGATTTCAAATTTACTTAGTCTTAATTTACTGTTCCACGAATTTTTGTATATTTTTAATCTTGACTGCTGTCTTACTATTTTATAACTTACTAAGGCAAATGTTGCATTTTTTCCCAAAGTCAGTCTGGGATTTCCATAGTTAGCGATTATCCCATTGTAATAATCAATTTGCCACAGCTGCCGTCTTGTCAAATTCTTATTATTATACCATTCCATAAAGATGTCGCCCGATTTTTTAATCGACAAAGCTACATTCGCTCTATAGTTCAAAGAAGACAAATAAGTTCCTGACAATTTTTTGAACGAAAATAGGCTTTTCAAGGAAAACGACTGTAAAACGAATGTAAATTCGTCCCTAAAAAAGTCTTTTCGACGAAAAGACCTGTTTGGCACGAATTTACATTCATTTATCCCATTTACTTATCTTTTGTAAGAAGCTTTACTAATTTTTAGGGTGAAATTCTGTAAAATTTTAAAGTTGTCCGATTAGCTATGTACAGATAATTTGTTTTAATATATAGAATCACAATTTGTTTATTCTCTTTAATTTATTTTTATTAGCAGAACTTTTCTTAATTGACTATAAAGATCATTATTTTAATGCATTAATTATATACTCTAATGAAAGGACGCCGTTCAGGTCTATGTCAAGCTACGCCTTCTTTACATACTCTGGCAATTATTATTTTCATCTTATGCAGTTTTTTTATGCTCTTTCTGAATATTTATGTTACTTTTTATGAAAATTATTTCTAAAAGAATTACAACCAAAAAATTATCACAACGCATTGGAATAGGCGCCTAATGGATGTCCATGCAAAAACAAGAAAAATTAAATTTTTGTTGTTAAACATAACCAGGGGATGCATCTGAAAAGCTGAGAAGGAATAAACCGCTTGATTTGTTATTAAAATTCTATTTTTACATTTAAATATTTTTGTGATATTAGTGTAGAAGGCCAAAAAATTCATATTTTGCACTGTTCTATAATCTTTCATAAAACAATAAATTTGAGTAATTGGAGCCAAAACGAGGCTAGACAAATCTCAAGGCACAGAGAAACGAAAGATCAGAAAAATGTCTATAAATTGATTCACTAGGATGCCATCCTAGGTCACGGAAAACGGGGGTAAATTTAATTTATAATTAACTCATTATATTTAATTAATTTATTCCTTTATTTTTTGAAAAAGATTTTTCCGAGATCTTTGTATACGTGCGAGAAGGCGGTGCACATAAAAGACAGTGCTCGGTGCACAGGCACTTCGAAATTATTTATTCAAATTGATTGCACTTCAAAATTCTAGATGGTCTAGGAAGGGGGTCCAAAAAATTTTAAAGGTAAGAAAAGTGCCAAAGAATTGATAATACGGGTAAAAATGTCATTCAGCGAAGTCATCCAGCATGTGAATTGACATGTCAATTGACATTAAAAATCGTAAAACAAACAGAAATTTTGAAAATTTGATTCAGGGGTCCGCCGGATTATGAGACGATCTTCGAAATTACAGAGGACTAGATCAGACTGTGCATCTATGGTTCAGCCAGACTCCAACGTTCATGTAAGCAGTGTTCATTCACAAATGCAGGATAAGCGCAACAATAGCAAAAAACGTGAGCGTATGCTTCCAATGGCTTTTGCTCTATTTTCAATAACTCTATTTGAATTAAATTCGAAAAAGGCAATAAAAAACACAGAAATCCTTAACCCTGGCACACTTATACGTAAATAAGGGAAAAAAGTATGGTTTAAAGAAATCGACATATTTTCCTTTCTATTGGCTAGAAATCGTTATAATAATATCTTGTTAGATTCGCAAATTGATACTGCTGCGAATATAAGCATTCTAAGCATTCACGGCATACTGTGGCGGGTAAGACACCACTTTGAAGTCCGATGCCGAATTTTTAAAATTTTTTTCGTTCTTTTCTGCATTTCTGATGCAAATTCTTACATTTAGGGATTAAATATGCTTTATTTCAGGAGATTTGCGGTCGATTTATCTATAAAAAGAGCCATTATAGTTGAAATTCGTAGTGGTAGACATTTTGCACGACAGCTATATGATGGCGTGCCTGCCCGCGCGCTCACGTGCGCTCACGGGAGTTCAAAAAATTATTTTTTCCTGAATTTTTTCTGGAAGTCACCTTTTCTGGTCAAACTTCTTTTTGTTTACTAGAATTAGGCTTAGATTTATGTAGGTGGTAGTCAGGGATGGAAAAAACCCAAATTTTAATATTTGAATGTTGACTTTTTGGGTTTTTTGTGATTTTTCTGTCTTTTGGGTTTGGTGTTTTATTGGATTTTTTGATTTTTTTCCACACAGTAGCTGGGAATACTTCCAACAGCTGCAAGACACGAAACAGACAAAATAAGATAGATTTTTATTCATTCCGTGTGGGGGAGGGGGTAAAATTTACCCCAACTAGTCATTTAGCATATTTAGCATATTTTTGCCGAATTTCCATATTTTTGAGCTCCATATCAAAATTTTTTTACTGTTCCGATGTAAAAACATTGTTTGCTCTTGTACGTACTATATTCATTCATAGCTAACACTATGAAGAACATCTATTACATAAAAATCATTATACCTCTAATTTTTACCGCCATTACGTGTGCCAGGATTAACTTTAAGATATTTTGACTTTGAAAGCACAGTAATCGAAAGATATAGGATGGTGCACTGAAATCTTGGCATGCGTAAGGAGCACTGTTTTATTATTTTTTTACGATGCCCTTTGTACACATGCAAAGGTTTTCAGAAAATTCTTCGGGAGAGAAAATTTCTTTCTACACACATGCGGTTAGTAGATATATGTACCTGTTTTTTGACCGAGTACACAACTATCATAGGTTGCGCGTTATCGCGCTCCTATAATATACTTGGCTACCCCTAACATATGTCTACCCCTACAGCTATAATGGGACACATCTGGAAGGTGCGGTTTTTTAAAAGATAAATAATAAAAAATTCGCTGCTCATTTTAAAATGACCTTACACTCAATGCCCAATTTGTAAAGAGCGTGTAGAGTTTACACCAAAAATTTAAATCTGTCCATTGCTTGGGGAGCGCCAACTTTTTTCACAATGTTGCTCATGGTCTGTAGATCACGAATCCGTGCTTAAATGTTTTCTACAATAACTTGTTCTAGCCGAAGAGTAAGATAATTGTCGAGTTTTAATTATTTCTACTCACGCAGCCTGTAAATAAATCAATTTAACCATTTGATGTAATCTAATGTATTTAAATTGTGAAAGATAAATTACTTAAAGAAGCTTTTCTTGTTTTTTTGAAAATAGCGCTAGGTCTCGATCTGCAGTATGCTAAGTGTAAAAAACCGGGGTCAAAAAACCACGTGTTTGAGGGTTGCCGATTTTTTTGACTGCCCACTTCTCTTGTTATAAGTTGCACCCTTAAAATTCTAGTTAAAATAAAGTATGTCAAACAGGCTAAAAGCAGAACTTGACCGCATTTAGAAAAAATCAGAACTTAGTTATAGGGGTTTAAAGTTTACACTCTGAGGTGAACGAAAAAATACCTTTTTACCTCTTTTTTAGACTTCCAGCTTCGCCGATTATGGATCGGGACGTGCAGAGTACAATAAAAATAAATTACGCCGTATGAGAAATACAACACATATAGACGCGTCTCGTTAAACTTAAAATAGAGCTATACTAAAAATGAGATATAATTATTTTTAATGGTCGTACTCGGTCATTGATCGCGTTTCTTTATGCTCTGTATTGAGTTATTTTTAAATGTTTAATGTTCAAATCTGGCTGAAAAAGCAAAATTTAGCCTCTTTGTTGGTCGGCCTAATTCTTTGGTTATGTGTCTGGACATGATTAAAATTCAAAAAATGTACCAGGTATCAAACGTCATACATCAATAGGCGCATTTGTTTACCGCGCCGGTGTTACGACGGCTAGGCGGTGCATCCTCCGGGTGGTGGATGGAGGAAGTCCTATACCAGGTGGCTCACTACTACTATTATGGCTAATAGGATCGCTTCGAATATATTGAATAAGAAAGTCGTGGACCAACCGTGACCCCTCGGGAGTGGCGATCTCTTGCGGTATCTAGCTGAAAATCTGCATGATCAGTACAACTAAAGGAGCCCCGACCATGCTGCAGCGTCCGTGGCAACCGACGATGGTCATGTACTCTACAAGCAGCTCAAATTCAAATTCAAGAATGCATAAATTGCTACGCCATCAGGGCCACCTCAATCCCAACGGCTCTTTTTAGGGCGAAGCCAATCCCAACGGCCCTTTTCAGGGTCACTCTAAATTGGTGCCTAAAATGTGCGCACCTTATTGCAAAAGGTCAGCAAGCCCTACTTGCCAAGACTTTAGACGACCGAAAAGTGGATATCTATTGTACTTCTGAAGCCAGACTACCCAATAATGGTACTACTTTATTAAAGGTCCCTTCTTCAAAGAATAGCTTCAAACTGTATTTTAATGGACCAACAAACTATGCTGGTCATCATGGTGTAGGGATAGCAGTTTCATCAAAGCTCTCTGATGCTATAACTACATGGAAGCCGATAAATGAACGCCTTTGCACCTAACATTTGCATTTAAAACAAATAGACGCCACTATAATATCTGTTTATGCTCCAACAAACAGCTCACCTGATGAAGAAGCAGAAAAATTCTATCAGCTGCTTGAAGATGAAATCTACACAGTGCCTAAGAAGCACTATTTAGTTATTGCAGGCGAGCTCAACGCCCAGATTAGCCCCAATAGCAGAAATTCAGCTATTGGACCGTATGCAATAGGTACCACCTGTCGAAATGGTTCCCTGCTATCCAATCTGGTAACATCCCTCAGGCTCATGTTAGCTAATACCTTTTAGTGCCATAAAACTAGGCACCTACAGTCATGGGTCACACCAGATGGACATAAAAGGAACCAAATTGACCACATTTTGGTCAGGCAATCCCACAGAGGCACATTAACCAACTGTCGCTCATACTGGGGCTTAAATGTCATCACAGACCATGCCCTAGTTCTTGCAACTATCAATATTGAAAAGCCAAGTACAAAAAATTGCCACCAATTAAGAAATTCGATATAACTAAGTTAAAATGTCCAGAATAAGCCCAGTCCTTTAAGGATGCATGCAGTGTGAACCTTGGCTCGTTAAATGCAAGCCGGGACGAAATAGTAGATTCCTATTGGACTAAACTTAGAAGAAGCATCCACCAAGCTGCAACAACAAGTCTCTTCTAAAGACTGGTTATCATCAGAGACAAATGAGCTATCAGAGCAAAGGAAGTCTGCTCTAGCACAAAAAGACCTGGCAAAGGCTATAAGCCTTGTCATGATGTCCAGCAACAGGCTAGAAGGAATAAAGAACTTTATTTGGAACCAAAGAGCAGCAGAGCTCGAACGTGCAAGAGATCTAGGTGACTCGAAGAAACTATTCCACTTGATGAAGGAAGTTGCAAGAAAGTATTCGCCTCCTATTAGTGATGTCATCATGAACAATAATGGGCATCTATTGTGCTGCCGGGATGATAAGCTCAAGCAATGGAAGAACCACTTCGATGTTCTCTTGAATCCACAGCTATTGCCTGCTCCTACAACATTGGTCATCCCCCAGCCTGCTGCAGCATATACCATAGCCGAAGATCCACCCAGCTCAACAGAGATTGAGAAAGCAGCAAAATGCCTAAAGAGTGGGAAAGCAGCTGGGCCTGATGAACTACCTCCAGAGCTGTACAAGACTGCTCTGCCACTGCTTCTTCCGCGTCTGGAAAACCTATTCAAGGCAATATGGGCACAAGAAAAGATGCCTGAAGACTGGGGTGAAGCTATTATTATTCCGTTCCATAAAAAAGGGTCTAGGTCTTTATGCAGCAACTACAGAGGCATCTCTTTGCTAAAAGTAATCTGTAAGATGCTAGGAAAGGATCCTTTTAATCGCCTTCTCTTAGAACGGAACAAAAGGACACGAGAAAATCAAGCTGGTTTCCGCCCAGGGTATAGCTGTAAGGATCAAATATTTACTTTGAGACAGCTGTTAGAGCTTATATATTAGTTCCGGGAAGATATTCACGTTGCCTTTATCGACTTCAAAGCGGCATTCGACATCATACAACGGGAAAAAATTGGTTTCTATTAACATCTGATGGCGTACCACCCAAAGTATGCAGAATCATGCAAGCCCTGTACAAAACACAACCTCTAAGGTTCACGCTTATGGTGACTTTAGCGAAAGATTCACAACACAATCTGGAGTACAACAAGGTGGCATCTTATCTCCCCTGCTGTTCAACCTGGGCATGGATTTTATTCTGAAAAATGCCCTTGACACCAAACCAGGTGAGATCACCTTATACCCTTCAGGGGTACGAATCACCAACTTAATCTTTGCTGGTGATGTTGCAATACTAGCAAACTCAGCCAATGACTTGCAGGAAATGATGGATAGAATCATAGCTGAATCTGGAAGAATCGGTCTGCAAATAAATGCTTCTAAGACAAAATATCTGCATGCAGCCTCTAATGATCCATCAGACCAAATACATATGGACAACTCTCCAATCGAGAAAGTAGACTGCTTCACATACCTTGGCAGCCAGGTCACAACACCTGGTGGAGCGTCTGAGGAGATAAGATCCGTATAAAACGAGCATCCAATGTTTTCAATGCTCTTATTAATTTTTGGAAGCGGTGTGATATCCGGCATAAAACCAAAGTCCGGATTTACTGTACTACTGTGAGGTCAACACTACTTTACGCTAGCAAAACATGGCCTGTGCTGGAGTCAGACTGTAAAAAGTTGGAAGTTTTTGACCATCGTTGTCTGAGGCGCATCTTAGGGATCCACTTCCCGTTATTAGTCACCAACGAAGAGATCCGAAGAAGATGTAATGTAATACCAGTCTCCAGCCTAGTCAGACTGAAACGATGGAAATGGTTTGGTCACGTTTTACGAATGCCTGAAAACCACCTTCCCGGAATAACAATCAGGAGCCTGCCGGAACCCGGATGGAAACGCCCGCAGGGTGGCGTCAGAAAGACAATGCAGCGATCACTCATGAAAGAAGCCAAGGAACCTTTGGCCACCTTCAACCTCAACCAGAAACAATTCACCATCAAATGGCTTGAAATTTTATCTACTATAGCGCATGATAGAAGCCAGTGGCGCCTGCAGACGGAACAGGATCATCCTGCAGTTGCAAGAAAATGAAGATGGCATATTCGCTTTCGAATGAAGCCTATAAGCAAGTAAGCAAGCATTTGTTTACACTCAACAGTGGTATAAAATGGTTTACACCTAACGTTTATTTGTGTCCAATCCATTGTGGAGCGCTAAGTTTTTCACAAATGTTGATCTTAATATAAGAATCATTGATCCTAATAAAATCTGCTTTTCACCAGATGGCTGTGTATAGTTTAAACGAAAATGTAACTTTTTCTCTAGAGAATTGCAGACGGCTTAATTTATTTTATCAAAATATTCTCTCTGATGTCAAAATTACGAATCTGGACTTTAAATTATTCAATATTCATAAATTTGTTGAAATTTATTGAGGCTAAATATAAATTACGCGCATCCGTTATGCCATACGTTTTGTATAATGTGCTATTTTAAGCATACTTTAAATGAAAAACTTGTCATTATAATGTACTTATATAAGGGTATTACGGCTTATTACCGTAAGAGAAAATTTTATGGTTTAGATTGCTGGGGCGGTTTTTTAGATGACCAACATGTTAAGCAAAGCACGTTAAACACCAATAAGAAGTGTTAAAACAATCAGTTGCTGCGAGAGCACAACTCAAGAAGCCATTGATGCAGTGATAAAATAATACAGTCATAAGAATTTAACAAAAATGGGCCGTTTTGAATGGAACAGACTATAGAGCAAATTTCGAAATACAAAAAGAATCCTTGTCCTACAACGTTTTTATTCGTATTTTATTAGTCACCTCTGTTGAGCTGCTGACAGCCTTCAGAAAATAATTCACCAAGAAAGTCTTATGTTATAAAGTCGCGCAAAGAGTTTACACGCTCATTGCACGATGAGCACAGAGTATAAAGCAGTATAAACAAAGCCGCCGCGAACTTTTTAATTATATAGCCTTTAAATAATGCCGCATCTTCCAGATATGTTCCGCTTTAGCTCTGGGGGGTTGACATATGTTAGGGGTACCCAAGTATATTATAGGTACGCGCTAATGTGCTACCTTTGATGGTAATAATATTGATTGCGTTCAGGGGCGGATTTAGGGGGCGGGGGGCCGCCCCTCATTGGCCCAAAATGGTGCTCAAAATTAAGGATTTTTGAGCGATTTTTAGCGATTTTCAGGTTAAAACGGCTGATTTTTCCGCAGCTAGGGTACCGCCCCCCCCTTAGGAAAATCCTGGATCCGCCACTGATTGCGTTGTGTTTGTTTGATGCTAAAAACAGAATTTTATTCGATTTTTTCCAAAAATTGTCATAAATAGATTTTAAATTACTTTTTATGGCCAGTTTTACTTGTTTATTGCAATTTTCGGCCAAAAATTAAAGTTATCTATCCTGAAAATGGCAAGGGACCCATCTAAAATTTCGGACCGTTACATTTTTTGTTCGTGTGCCTTTTAAATTATTCTCGACAAATGAAAGCATTCTAAATCTGTTTCTCTCGGAAGAAAATCGGTTTTTTCAACAACAATATTTGTTTATGATAATGCATTGTTACCTGCAAAAATTTAACATAATACACTTTTGCTAGGCTTTAGAGTAAAAAAATAGGAAACTGAAATTTGAAGACTATGGGGTTTAAGGGTAGAAAATTTGATCATGAAAGCATCAAAAAAGCAAGCCGACATGGAAAGCACTTTCTGTAATATACACACTAGCGACCTATTCAAGAACACGATACGCTTAATCAAAATAGAAACATATATGAAATGTGATCAATATTCGATCTCATACCCGGTCATCGTAATTAAGTAGGCTCCACTACGTTGTTTACCGAAAAATTTGAGGTTCATTGCATATATAATAGTTGAAAAGAAAAAATCGTAAGTTTGAAGGACAGCAACAGCCATGATTCCAGTGCCTCAAGTTTTGCTCAGAATTATAGAAAATCAACCATAAGGCTAGCATACAAATTCGGCGATAAGGTGGGGATGATGGGGGTGACGAATTCTGACTTTGCCTTTTAAGCTTGGGAACTATAGATGAGCAGCAGATAAATTCTGGAGAGGAGTTCGATGAGGTGAAATCGCAAAAACAACACTGAAAATAAACAAAGATTGATTAGTTGTTTTGTTTCTCACCAATTTAACGACATATAAACAATAGATCACCTTTCAGGTCACTTGCATCTTGTATTATGCTACATTACCACTAGTCTGTTCATAAATAAATCTTTGTATTCCTAATTCTCTTTGCACCCACTAAGCCTAAATAAGAAATAGGGAACAAACACCTTGAAAGATTGTTGGAAGAAATAAGCCATAAAAATAAATATCGGATGCCCACAGCGGACTTAATTATCTGGTCAGGCCAAAATTGAAATTAATCCTACAAAATTGCACTTGTTCTGACTCTAAATCTTACGGCAAATTCAAAAATTTAAAATTTTTTTCGCGAAAAAGTAAACTGACAGTTTTATGAGGGAATGCAAGTAAAATTAATATTCCAGTGCTGTATCGAGTTAATTCATTTTTGCTACTCTTACCTTATATTTACTACTTCTAAAACCATAACACCTGCATTCGGAGTATTTTAAAATAATACAATTTATCATTAATTCTTAAACTAGCAAAGAAAAATGCTCCGATGGAACGAAAAAGGACGAATATACTTGGAATTTCGCATCATTGAGGACATAAAAGGAGTGGACTAGGGAAAAATCCTGCGAAAATTGTAAGAATTTGCTAAAGATTGGACTTCCGCTAAAAAGACAAAAAATCGAATTATATTATGTGGCCTGGAAGTTGCTACTAAGGATAAATACCACTCCGGGTGGGCGGTAAGAAATAGACCTTTTTCGGGCAAAAAATACCCGGAAAATTGGTATAAGCGCTAAAATAGCCTTTAAACTATGTTATCTCACAGTTACTGGTCAATTAAAAGCATTTTTGAAGAACATTCTCATTTTTCATCAATGTTCGGTCTTCATTTTGCCTATAGTTTGTTTCACATAACTTCGTGCATAAATTCTAAAAATTTTCATCGACAGTAGGCCGAGGGTTACGATATTTATATATCAGATCAATGCTTTAATCGCAATCTGTCAGCTTATTGCCGCCAGATAGTTTTAAAATTTATGATCGAAGTTGTGTGAAACAGACTATAACTTCCCAAGAAAATATCGCATTGTTTTGGCATAATTCATTTATCAAGCCTTTGACGATTAACTGAATATTAATAAGACATGTGTTATTGATAAGAAACAGATCAGTTATTAGCAGCCATCACAGCTTCCTCATAATCTCTTATTCTGAGTCAGTAAAAAATGTTTTGTGATGGCACGTTTTCTTTGGGTTTACGAGGTTTTGGCGTCAGCAACTTATAAATTATTCTAATTATATCAATTATAAAGCAATTTAAAAATAAATTATACATTCAGAAATTAGGTTCTACAAGCTACAAAATGGCATATTGTTCTTTTCGATTGGATGAGTATTCATTCGTGTACGACTAAAAAACTGTAGAAAATCCAGTGTAGTTTTAGAAGCATAATTATGTCACTAAATTCAAAGATATTCTGAAAGTAATTTATGCCATCACGTATAGAATTGAATGGGCTTTCAAAATCTGTATTATACTTTAATAATAAATGAAATTTAAATAATTAATAAGACTACAAAGAGTGTGGCGCCAAAACGACGGCACCAAAACGTCCCATTCAGCGTTTTTTTCAGAGGCCACACACAGTAAATACTTCGTTTTTTGTGTTTTTTTAGCTAAAGTCGAATTTTTAGCAGATTCTTACAGCTCTCACAGGCATTCCACCGGAACATTTTTCTAAGCCATTACCATAGGTGGATGGCACCAAAGTTCTGGGGGAGCAAGATTTTTTTCAAAAGTCAAAAAATGACCTTAACAATTGTTATGTGGCATAAACAACATTTTTCAACGTTTCTCATCGAGCACTATCCATTGGCATCATTGCGAAAAAAACAAAACAATTTGAAAAAATTAAATTATGGAGGTGATATATTGGTTTTTGGGGTCTATTGTGGTTTCTAGGGGTGCATAAACTCAAACCCTCACGCCCGGATATGGCTAGTTCCCTACTTCATTAGCAAGATTAAGTATATCACTCAGCAAATACTCGTTTAAACGGTAAGATGCCACAGTGACGACTGCAGTGCTTGAAAGTAAAAAAAGATTGTTCTGAGCATCAGTATTATCTTTTTTGACAAGACAACCTGACCTTACTTAATCAGATCAAATGTTTTTATTGTAAACTTACTGCAACTACTGGGTGTAAATATGACTTACACCCAGATTCGTAATCCCGACATTACGGAAGACATTTTTGAAAAAATTAAGCATCAAAAACGCTATGGAAATAAATTTAATTTTCAGTGTACACTTTATACAACTACTAGGTGTAAAGAAAGCATACAGTCAGATCCGTAATTCTGGTATTACGGAGAATATACTGAAAAATTCACGTTTCACAACGCTTAGCAAATAATGTGAATTTTTAGTGTAATCTTCACATTCTGAAATAAATCAATTATGTTAGCTTTACACAACTACTGGGTGTAGCAAAAACTAACAGTCAGATTCATAATCCTTGTATTACGCAGTGCATTCCAAAAAAAATTTACGACTTGCAACGCTATGGAAGTAAAATGAATTTTCAGTGTAAACTTTACACCTCCGCAATAAGTCAATATCTAGTATTATTAAATGCGCTTACGTGACTGCGTGATCTCTGATGCTTAGCGCATTTCTACAATTGTGATTATGACTCATTATTAGGAGAAGTTTACAGACAAAAACCCGCGTGTAAAGAAAGGAGACTAAATACGATGTGTAACCACTTGCATGAACTTTTTAAAGAACAGCTGCACTTTTTTAAAGAACAGTTTGCACTATCTGTTCTATACCCGGAGAAGTTGGCAGACAAGAAAGGCCAAAAAACATGTTTTTTACCAATTAGTTTAAACTTTACATTTCCATTACTAATTGTGTGTTGAGATTAGAGAAACGCGTGCAATTATGATGAGTAATTCTTAAGACATTCTACATTTTTAGAATACTTAGCACGTCCAGATTTGTAACCAGAAAAGTTGGAGGATTAAAAGAAGGTAAAAACGTTTTTTCGTCCACTACCAGAGTGTAAAATTTCATCTCATATAAGCAACTCCGTTGGCTTTACACAAAGTGGTCAAGTTCTACGTGTAGGCCTTGAAATGCAATACCTTTCCGACAGAACGATTTAAGCGGACTCTTTATTGATGATGTTGGCCAACATATTGACGACAACAGCACGCCCGAAATGTGTCTGAGACTTTTACACTCTTTACACTCCCACTCAGGAACTAATGCAAATTTCGAAAGATAAAAACACTTTTTTAGGTAATTTCGTGCTCTACAATTTTCTTTTTAAAATTTTGCCGGCATTTATGCTGAGTTGTTGACAAGCTCGGCTTAGAAACCATCAAAACTCGCTGTCTCGAACACTGTACACTCTCATTCACTTGGAATTAGGTATAGAGAAAAAATAAGAAATTCAGGTGAATCAACTTTATATTATACCTACGATAACGAATTGTGATCGTCGCAGATCATTATTAGTCTGTATGTGCTTTCTATAGAATCGAAATGGCAAGCCTTGGGTTGAGGGTTCCAATTTAACCTGTCGGAGAGCTGACGTTTTAATTTTTTTCTAAAGAAGCTATATCTGAAAAAATCATAAAACAGATAAGGTTTAGCTCATTGCAACAGGCATTTTATGTAGGTTTTCCCAATCAGTTGTTTTGTTCACGCTGTAGAAGATGAGGTTGAAGAACTATCTCGCTTTCCGCGTTTCTTAGATTGCTTCCCTTTATTTCTGGCACGTCGTGTGTGTATTTGTGTGTGTGTGTGTGTGTGTGTGTGTGTGTTGTACGTGCGCGCGTGCGTGCGTGTGTGTGTGCGCGCGCGTGTGTATGTGTTTTTTCTTTTTATAATAAACGCTGTGAAGTACTTATACAGGGGAGCGCTGTTGTGCAAAAGTTAAACGATTGAGGGAGTTTACAAAATAAAAACAGCGAAATCACATTATTTACAGATTATAAGTAATTATATCCTTTAAAAAGTACCCGTAGCTAGCTAAGCTAACATAGAAGATGCAAAAGTTTCCCTATTTTCTTACCGAAAAAATTCCCAGTCTCTGAAAATAAGAACGTATTAAAACATCGAATTACGAACTCAATAAGGAATAAATTTAAGCACTTTCAGTCCATAGATTAGCACTTATTTAAAATCGTCATAAAATATGTGTTTTATTTCATTTGGTATCCGCCTGCAATTAGTAAGTCTCCACCAATATAGATAATTTTTTGTCACTGACGCAAAATTACTCCACGCGTCAATAATTTTACTATTTTTTCTAAATCATTTCTTGTAATCCAAACGCACGTTTGATCTATTTGTATCAGCGCATTAACGCCCGTTTCGATCGATTTATTTGGCGACAGAAACCCAAAAAATTTTATTTTCCTTGTCCAACTGTATATTAATGCGTAAAAACAAGTCGGAAAAATGTTTACGCGCTCGCACTCAACAATCGGCGTGCATATTCGTCTCTTTATCATTTCGTCCACGAGAAAGGCAAAATTTACAATCCGGGGGAACCCCATTTTTCCATTTTTGAGACCCGGTGAGGCGTCTGTAACGCATCATTAATAAAACAATAATGAACAGCTTTCGTGTAACCCCTTATTTGTTTTAGAAATAAAAAATCGCAATAGGACTCAAGCCGAACGTCGAATTGCAAAATATTTTTCCACTTTAACAAAAAACGATCGTAGTTTGGCTTACGCCCGACTGATTATCGTTCCGTATAAAAATTTTGTAGAAACTTTCTACCGTTCGTAAAAAATATCGTACAAACGAACATGTGTATCGTTTGGGTCAAATTTGTATTTATCACCAACGTGCAGCAATTCTTTTAAAAGGCGGGAAAATTTCTAAATTGATCTCCTTTTGAATCGAGAAATTTCGCAGCCGCGTATTTTACCATTAAAATCGAACCAAGTTAGATCCTCTCACGTATGCAGTCTTGCCAAAAACGCGAGTCTTAAAGCTTCGACTTTTTTTCGATACTTTCTATTCCTATTCCGCCAAATTTCTTATAGTTTTGTATGACGTCTTGCTTAATTTTTGGCTCTCTGGCAGGATACCACAAAAATTTTTTTGTCGCCGCATTTGCCAGCTTAATTATTTTCTCAGTTGGCCTAATAAAAGTTGCGACATACCAAAATTTCGATAAAAAATACGTGTTTATAAAATTCGCGCGAGATTCTAACGAGAACTTACAATGCGGGAAGATTTAATGAGCTTATATAACGTATTTTCTACCGGTTTATAGTTTGCCGTCTCGGCAAAACCGGCCTTATTAAAAATAATCCTGTAAATTTTCATCTCATCAACTAAAAACCGTTCGTATTCCTGAGGGGCACCGATATTATCATCCTTTATCATCAAAATTTGCGTTTTCTCTCCGTTTAACATCGTGCCAATCGCTTTTCGAAAAATTTAGTATTCTTCGAACACTTTTTTACCGATCTAAAATCTCTCAGCAAAAAATTTGTGTCATCAGCGTAATTGATAATTTCCACCTTTTCGTCCAGCAATGAGATGCCAACAATGGAATCATTCTTTCTAGGCTTATTACAAAAACTTCGGCTGCTAAAACGTATAATATTGGTGATAAAGGACAACCTTGTCTGATGCCCCTTCCAATTTCGAAAGAAGCGGAAATAAATCCGTTTACCAGTAAAGAGGAATTGACTTTACCAGCTTTATAAATCGTTTTAATCATGTTTCTAAATTTTCGAGGAAAATTAAAATATTCTAGAGATCGATGCAAGAAAGGCCATTCTATCACATTGAATGCCGATTTTTGATCCAGAGACAAGGTTAATCCAGACAATTTTTCATCATTTGTTGCCAAAATTAAAGAATAAACTGTTAAAATTCCGTCTCTTATATTTTTGCCGGGTATAAGCGCAGGTTTGAGCTTGGTTAATCAAATCCGGCGTAAAAAGTTTCATCCTATTATATAGGACTTTTGCAAAAATTTTATAGTCCACGTTGAGCAAAGTTATCGGCCTCCAGCTACTACGAAGTGCTCGATCCTCTTTCCCTTTATATATTTGACTAATTATGCCGTAATCCATGGAGGCCGGTAACTCCTCCCGGCGCACATGCTGTTGTACAATTTTCATGAAATTGGTACTAAATTTTCCGAAAATTGCTTATAAAATTCAGCAGATATTACGTCACTCCCGGGGATTTTCCCCACTTAAGTTCCTCAATAACCGTTAGAACTTCCTCCTCTTCTATCTCCGCTTCTAAAGTTTCGTGATTTTCATCATTAATGCAGGGCGAAGCTCCGCAGTTCATAAAATAATTTACCGCTTGCAAATCTAACCCTACTTCGGACATCAGTTCCAAATATTGGTTGGGTCCTAAATTCGTTTAAAATGTAAGGCTGATCAAAAATTTCGGTTCCGTCCGCTTTTTTAAGACTCGTGATAAGTCTTGAAATAGCAGACGATTTTTGAGCCTGTTTTGCTGTTATCATAGTATGCCTGTCGGAAACAATATTCTGATAATGCGTTTTGTGCAATCGAGAATTGATGTCATCCCACTCGCATTGCCGCACTATTTCAACCTTATCCGCCAGCTCATCCTTCAAGGAGGAATTATCTGGGAAGGTTGCAATTTTTCCCTTCAAAAAATTCATATCTTCTTCGAGAAAAAATCGTACCTTTTTCTTACGTCGAGCGACTTCGATGCTGATTTGCTTGCATTTTTCAGCTATTTGATCTTTTAACATTTCCCATTCATTCAGAAGAACGCGGTCTGCGGCCAGCATACAAATTTGTTTTTTAAATTTCTAAAATTGTAAGTTTTAACTCCTCATTTTGACTTAAAAGTAGCGCGTTCACTTCCCAATATGACGGCCCGGTTTTCAGTGCGGCACGAAAATCGAAAGAAGCGACTACAACTTTATGTTCCAAAAACTTACGCCAAAACTTTCCGTTTCACTAAATCTTTCATAAGATTTTTCGCGCAATAGATCCTATCGATACGCGACATAGTGCGCTGCGTGGACCTAAAAGTGAACTGTTTATCGTAATTTTTTGGTTTATAAATACCGCTCTGTCTTAACTTTTGTTTAACTAAGGCAAATTCAGCATGACCCGCATCCGCACGTCTTCACTTAACGGGGAAACGATCGACCTCCGGATCCTCCACAAAATTAAAATCACCTACCATGACTATTTCGGGGAAAATTTCGTTCTTTTCGGAAATTCGTGCCTTTTATATGCTGAAAAATTGCAATCTTTACTCCCTTTTGGCCGGTGCATAAAGTCCGATAAAAGCAATATCTGCACCTAAAGTTCTTAAATTAAAAGCCAGGCATCGCCCGCCAATTTCAAATAATTAATTGGCTTGTTTTATTTGTGTTGCATTGTTAATCAGAATCGAAAGCTCTGCATAATGCTGTTGCGAGAAGCTGTGAAATATGCGAAAATTTCTTTGAAAACATTATCGAAAAAAGAGCATCGTGTCGCGTATAAAAATGGGTTTCCTGCAAAACGACTACAGAAATATGTTTAATAATTTCAAAAACATCAATTATTTTCGTTCTCTTACTCTTAAAGCCTCCTACATTCAGAGTTACTATAGAAGAGCTGTTGCCATCATCCTTGCTGTTCATAAGGATGCTAATCTATGAACCCATCAACGAGACTGATAAAAATACACATTGCTAAATAGACGTCCGCTTGCCGGTAACTTTCTCCTCCCCTGGGCTCGTCCGCGCCCTTTTCACAATTTTTCAAAATCGGACGGGTTGGGCAAAGCGCCAATTTCTCCCTGGTGGGTCGGGTCGGCCATCATTTCATCCCGCAGTTCCGTCAATGAGATTCCCATAGCGTTTTCGCCGCGCCATCGTTCTGGGTCCTGAACATTTTTGTCGATTTTTTCAGGCCGACGCCCCAAAACAAATCGTAGGGGCTCGCTTCAACTAATGTTTTCGAGTAAGAGGCGAAGAGGAATTTTCGCAGTTCAGGATGTTTGAGCGTATTTTGCCCGATTCGCCTCCAATAATTTTCCCTTCGCGAATCCTCGCCATCTCGCCGTATCTCTAGTCCAGGGACCTGTTACACCAATTCAGTGGTTCAGAGGTTCAGTGGTTCAGCGGTTCGGTGGTGCGCTTCAGAGGTTCAGAGGTGTTCTGTTGCACCAACGACTTCTAGAATAGTTGGTGTTTCGGTGGTTCAGAGGTGTAGATATTTCTTTTATGCGCACAATGTAGACGAATAATGAAGCGTCATGTACGGCATAAAGTGTTGTTTCTTTCACGTTTCGTCGGATTTTCTGCCGAAGTAATAAAAAATTCATTACATGCAGATATTAAAATCGAGAAGCGCACGAATTTATGTTGGGATCATTTTCATCAACAATCACAAATGGAATAAAAATTGAATGTGGAGCGATTAAGCTTAAGCAATCGATTTGTTCATTCTCCAGTAACAAGCTATAAATGCTAAATTTCATACTTGTTTTGTGAAAACATCTAATCAATGTTGTTTTAGCTAGAAAATTGTTTATTAGTGGAGCAAATCGGCCACTGGAAATAACTACACTAAGCGCCTCTGAACCTCTGAAACTCTGAACCACTAGATTTTGGTGCAACAGAAACCTTTCTAGTGGTCCTTATTAGACCTTTCTAGAGGTCCTCTGAACCTTTCTAGAGGTTCAGTGGTGTAGACGTTGGTGCAACACAATTTTTGCACCTTCTGAACCACTGAACCTCTAGAAAGGTTCAGAGGCGTTTGGTGCAACAGGCCCCAGGTCACCTGTTCGCCGAACTGTTTGGCGTACCGGGCGTGCGCATTGTTCATTATACGTTTTTGGGCCTCTGCGTCGCCTACCTTTTGGCCATTTCCGAGAATAAAAATTGTTCCGTGCTATTATATTTTACGTCACCCACTGTAACGTCGCACTCATAAAAATTTGATAGAATGTCATCCTTGCTATAAAAAGGTAGCAAATTTTCGCTTTCCTTTCTTTCCAGCCAGTTTTGCGAGTCGTTGTTTTGCGAAACGACTTCATCTATCGTTTTGGTTATTTTTTTGTCGTGCCCAAAGTTTGCAGAACAATCTCATCCACGGTATCATTCGCCGTATTTTCGTATTTTTCCGTCCGGGCTACTATATTCGCGAAGGTTTCCCCGGTCTGGTTTCGCCGTGTCTCTTTGCAATCCTTTGCAAAATGTCCTTTGGACATGCAATTCCCGCAAAAAGGGGGCATTTTTGGGTACCATATGACTAATTTTTTCGCCAATTTGCATGTATCACTGCTGTACCATGCGTATCCCGGTATTTCCATAGAAACGTCCTGTTCAACAATTACGGATCTACCACCGTTTCAAATATCCGTGTCTGGGTAATTAGAGCCACCTCAAGTCAGATTTTGGCTTCAATTTTAGCTTATTTTCCATGTAATACGCAACTTTTTGGTTTTTTTTCTGTAAACGGTGTGCCATATAAATAAACAGTTTTGTCCCTTCTAGTCGGCTTGGGTTGGGACGTTCCATTACACATTTCGCATGGAAAATCGTTAAACCATTAACCACGGCCAATTCTCTTGCCTCTTTACCGCCGAAAACCAGCTTCAAAATATTCGGCGCTGATTTGAAAATGTACAAAGCTTTAATATCCGCCGAATTCGATTTCGCTATTAATTCAATTATTTCATTCATTGAGATTTCGATCTTTCAATCTATTGCGTTCCAAATTCAAAAATCCTGTGAAGTTCGTAACATCATATCCTTCCTCTGTCGTTTCCATATCAGAATCTATTGGCGAATCATCAATTCCATCCGTAATTTTTCGGTGTTCAGAAAGTAGTAACAAATATTTTCAAAACAAAAAAGTGGAAAAATATACTATAGAGTTCGCACGCACACACGCAATAAATAGCAAAATTATATTACCAATAAGAGAAAAGGTCAAACCGACCGTGTGGTGTGATGTGTGCGTGTGCGTGCGTGTGTGTGTGTGTGTGTGTGTGTGTGTGTGTGTGTGTGTGTGTGTGTGATGTGTGTGCTGTGTGTCCTATTGAGTATGATACCAGCAAGGAGAAATACTCCGATAGAAATTAAGGACAAACTTGCTAGAAATTATGCATTAATAAAGAAATATCTAGGAAAATGTCACATATGTATATGGAACTCTCTGAATGCACTAAGAATAACAATTCTTCTAAACAACGCCAAAAATCGAAGTTCATTCTACAGGCTTCGAAAAAGTTCCTTCTGTAAACATTTATCACTGCTTCAAAAAAGATTACGAAGGTTTGTGATAATAGTCTATTTAGTTTTGTTTAAAATACCAGATTTTTCTGACAATACACACTAATCAATTTAAGCTTTTCATCACGCGACTAGATAAATGCATTATAGCATTACATGTACGAGTAAAAGCGGAATTTGGGGATTCCTGTCACGTATACATGACAGCTGCTAACTTAAGCAACAGCTGTCGCTGTTTGTCATAGTAATTGTTCCGTTCTCTTATAAAGGAGACGAATTTCCAGAATGAAACGGTCCTCGCTCAGTGGCTTATGCGCTCAGTTGAGGAGTCAGCACTGATAAAGGCTGTTGGGTTCGCCCAACAGCACCGGTTTTGTTCTCATCAGACAGCTCAGTTCGAGCTGGTGACTACCCGAATCTACACTCCTGGTTTAGTAGGTCACGTATTATTGAATTGATTATTAATTATTAACTCCTATATAGAAATGGAGGCCTTATTATATTATGTTATATGACCCACACCAGGCATCCTTTGTTACAATCCGCACTCAGAGTTGGTTGTCCCCTATACCCCAGAGTCAAAAAAATTGTTATCCCCTTCTCACAATTTTTGGAGAAACCTTTCATTTTCTAGACATTTTTAGTGTGTTTTTTTGTCATTTTGCCAGAAATTGTCATAAATCTCTCTCCCTCCATAAAATTGCTGGGAAGTCCCCACCCAAATATCGAGTCGTTGCATGCATTATTAAGGCAATCGCATTTTGTTGTTTATTATGACTACACATGGGCTTGGGGGTTGAGGGGTATGCACCCCAGAAGGCCAAATCCCCCCAGAAACCAAAATGCCTATCTAAGAATCCAATTTTTCAAATTTTTTGTTTTTTTCACAAATTTTTGATGTCAATAGGCCATTTTTTGACCTTTAAAACTCTTGCACCCCTGCAGAATTTAAGTGCTGCCCACCTATGATTAAAACAATACTGATACAAATGGCTATAGAAATCAAGAGGTGCCCATCTATTCGTAATTACACCAGTTGACAGGCGACGGCCTCCCAGATCCGCCATTTAACCGCTGGCTCAACAAGTTTTAATAGGACAGCTTTAGTAGAAATAGAAATTCGAAAGAAACAAAAAAACATACTGTAATCCGTCCTTTTGAATTCGAACACAGCAGCACTCTCAATTCGATTCTCCCATGAGAGATCTTCAAATTCGACTTTGTAAAAAGGTTTCCTGATCTCAACTAGCGATTCTTTGACTGCGATGAAACCTTTCTCGTCGTTTTTTATTGCATATCCTCTGACATAAGTGAATATTTGAAAATTAATGATCATTCAATAATAATTCCAATAACTATTGCACAAATATGATGCCCACATAACTAAATGAAATGCTTTTGAACACTTTAGTTCTTAAATTTTTTGTAACTTAATTATTGAAAAACATTGAAATAGCGAGTTATGATCAAAAACTGGTATAGAGGATCTGGAGGGTCCGGAGTCCGGACCACACATAGGCGTGGGTAGAGGAGGGTTTGGTGCACTGTGCCCTAGAAGTTTAAACCCTTCCAGTTCAGATCACTGTAGACCCCAGAATTCCAGTTTTATTAATATTTTTGGCGATTTACCCCATCCTGAGTTCCCACAGAATTCAGGTGCAGCACATGTATGGTCTGGCTGGACCCTCAAAATCGGTTAACCCTTAGAAATGACATTTCGGTACTTTTTTGACTATTTCGCCCCATTGGACCCTCCCCAGAATTTGGTTACTGCTCACTTATGATTATGATCAAAAATCTGCGTCGAACGTCGAGAAAATAGATTTAATCGAAGGATTTCTGGTTCAGAAGGATTGCTGAACAAACTGACTAAACAAAATTATTGGAATGCATGCTTTTGCTCGTTTTGTCACGTTTGACTGATAGTCGCAAAAACCCATTGATTTATTGACGAAAAACACTGAAATTTTTGATAACTGGGGTTTATAATAAGGTAGTAAAAATGAATTTTCGTTCACAAAAGGATACCTATTATATACCTATTATAATTCTTGAAACCAGTAAGCAACCAGCAGGCTCTCTTTATAAACTAAAAAATTTTGCTTATTGATCAAGTTGCGAAAAATTAATAAGTAGAAAATATGTTATTGGTCAATAAATGCAGAAAATTTGTTTATTTTTTTAACAAATACACGTTCTAAAAAAATTAATCGTAGAACCAATCCTCAAACAGGATGGTCTATTTACCATAAAGGATACATTCAAATATTATGTCATCATGACCTTGGATAATATAAGCAAATCTGGAAACTTTTGCATTAAATTGATAAAAATGTTGACAAATCTCTGCTGCTCAAGCAGCTGGCAGCTGACTAAAATTTACTAAAAAGTTCGAACGATGAAATCTTTAGCCTTCAAAATTCTGTCATGTATATTTTAATTAAACTCATGACGTGCAAAATTGGTGTTCAGCCGATTTTTGGCTCATCCTGCAGATTGAAACAAAAATTTACACCTTAAAGAAAACATGACAGTTACATCATAGGTAGCGCGTTAGCGAGTACCTATGGTATAATTGGGTACCCCAACATATGTCCCCCCTCACAGCTATATCGGCACACATCTGGGAGGTGCGGTTTTTTTAAAAGGTAGATAATATAAAAACTTAGATACCCTTTTTTGTTTGCACTCAATACCGAGCTAGTCGTGAGTGTGTAAAGTTTACACCAAAAATTTAAATGATCGGCGGAGGGCCAATTTAAAAAAATGTTTTCCTGATTAGTAGTTCACGAATATGATTAGACGGTTTTTTACTGTTTTCTTGTGCACAAGTATATCTAACTCAGTTTTACATTCTATGCAGTCTGATTGGTTTCAAAAGGTAGACGGTTATAAAATCTAAGGGAGCCTTTTTTATTTTTCTTACAGTAATATTTTCAAATTTAAAGGTGGTTAATTGTAAAGAGTATGTGACAAAAATATTTTGTTCCTGCCATATTCTCCACTTAGTTGACAGAACGTGGTAATTATCTTTAAAATGTGCCTCGTCCTAAAGCGCTACACGTCAAAATTTATTTTGTTTCTTTACAATCAATATTGCGTTATTAGTGCAGGTGTAACCTTTACACTTAAAAATTTTTTCCGCCTAGAGCGTCGTGGATGATGAATTTTGAAAAAAATGTTCTTCATGAGGTCAGAATAACGAATCTGACCTTCAAACTTTTCAACAGTCAGTGTTTGTTGAGGTATGAAGAGGTGAACTTTGAATTATACATCTATTTTCTAATGCCGATAGATAATTCCGTATTGCATATTGTTTGATCAGATTTTTCTTATTTTAGAGGTTTTTGACTCGTCTTTAATAAATGATTATTTCCATTATCATGAATGCACTATTCTCCAAACTTCAGTAGAATGATGAATATTTTTCAATATAGTATGATCAAGCTGAAATCTCGGCTGCGAGTTGAGTTAGTGCAATGGATGACGTATCCGTTCTCGTATGTGGATTTAAAAAAGAATAGTGGGTTCAAGTCGTCTGAATACCAACTTTTATCATATTCTTGATTCTTTTGGCTCATATCATGCACTTGATTTAACTTATTTTTCTATTTAGGTTCTGCAGATCACACTTTTTTGTTTTTTGAATTTCGCCTCACTTCTCGAATGGGAGAGTTAAAGAGTGCGAAAATCTGGGGGTGAAAAGACGACATTTTGGTCGAGTTTTCGACTTGTTTATGTCTGCCAACAAGTCCGGTTATTAGTTTTAAGAAATTTCTTCTGACAGAATATGTACTACGGATCAAGGGCTATCTTCTGCCTAACAGCAAACTTCTTCTACAATCAATCCGCAGTTAGTAACAGGTGTTTAAACTTTACACTCTAGAGGATGAATAACGAAAACAGATTTTGTCCGATGATTTCTCTGCCAACTGTTTCGGTTATGAGCTGGGATAAATTGAATAAAATAGAAATAAAGTATTTTCTAACGAACTACACGTCGAAGCAAGTCGCGTTCAAAAAAACGTAATATTGACAGTTGTTCATGGGGGTGTAAAGTTAGAAATCTGAGGTGTCAAATGGGCGAAAAAACAGGGTTTTTTCGTATTTTGATTGGTAAATCATATCAAATATTTTGCAGAACATAGGTTTAGCACTTACAAACGTACTACAAATCTAAGGGCTACAAGCTGACCTGATCCAAATTTATTTACACTCAATGGGGCATTAAGCTTCAGATTTTTAAACTTTACAATGTGGTGGACAGTGGAAAATACATGTTTGTCCATTTTTTGTTCGCCACTTTCTCTGTTCAGAAGTCGGGCGAGTTCGATAAAGATAAAAATAAATTACTTTCTAAGAGGTACGCGTCACAGCGAATAGCGTTTGTTTACATCAATATTTAGCTTTTTTGGGAGGTGTAAAGTAAAAAATGGGGGAGTTAAACGTGTTTCTGTCTTGTTTTTTTCTGCCAAGTTCTGAGTTATGAGTCTCGACATAATCTCAAGTCTGAAAATGAACCAGAAACCAAATGTGATACGCCAGTTTGTTTGCACTCAACAGTGGTGTAAAGTGGTTTACATCTGATATTTATTTGTCCTCGAGCCATTGTGGAAACTTTATTTTTTAATAAATGTTGATCGTAATATTAGAGTAATATCAGAATTACGAATCCGACTGAAATTATCTTTACACTCTGTGGTTGTGTAAAGTTTTTACTGCATATTAACTTTAGTTCTAGAGCCTTGCGGAAGCTTAATTTTTTTTCAAAATGTTCTACGTAAAATCAGAATTTGGGATCTGACTGTTATTTTTCTCTACACCTAGTCGTTGTGTGAAGTTTGCACTATTCATTTGTTGTTAATATGTAGTTTATGCTACAAATTTATTTTACTTCCAAATCTGAGCGTTAGTGTACCTTACACTTGATATTTGCGTAAGGTTTATGCTGAAAAACTTTGATCTGTTTAAATAATGTAAGGTTGTCTTGCTTTAAAAAGGATAATGCTGATGTTAAGAACAATGTTGTTTTCTGCGTTCTTGGACTGCTGTCATTATTGTGGCATGTTACTGTATGTGTTTACTGACTGATGTACTCAAATCATGCTAATTAAAAGTAGTATACTAGCAAAGAAAAATGCTCCGATGGAACAAAAAAGATTAATATACTTGGAATTGTGGGTTGTTAAGGATGTAAAAGGAGGGGACTAGGAAAAAGCTACCTAAAGTCGCAAAATCTGATAAAAATCACACTTTCTCCAAGCAACGCAAAAAATCGAAGTATATTCTGCGGCCAACACAATAAAATTGATATTTAAGCAAAAAAATGATTGAAACAGCAACACGTTAGCTATGCATTAGCTATGATAAATGATATTGAGTAACAGTCTTTCTAAGCCAATTGAATGAAATATCAAACATCGATTCATCCAAAACAATGGAAGAAATTGTTGTTTTAAAACAGTAGGAAACGCGTGAGTTGACTTGAAACAGACTAAATGTAGGTACACTAGCATGCCCGTAACGATTGTATGAACTAATCAATCGGCCCCTGCTTTGCTTGCTATAATGCTCATAACAAAATAAAACAACTTTGAATACAATACACTTAGTTTTCTATCAATCAGGATACGAAGCTAGTCAGCGTTGCTACTTGCCAGCAATTTAAAAAAGTAAATATTATAGATTTCATTTATACACTCTTATCCGAAACTTTGAAAATTATTTAAAAAAGACACTTTTTAGAGGCCGCAGAATATACTTCGATTTTTTGCGTTGCTTAGTTAAAGTGTTATTTTTATCCGATTTTGTGACTTTAGTTAGCTTTTTCCTAGTCCCCTCCTTTTACATCCTTAACAATCCACAATTCCAAGTATATTCATCTTTGTTCCATCGGAGCATTTTTCTTTGCCAATATATTAATAGGCGTGGCATGCAATTTTTATTATATGATTTGTTTGTATAAACTACTAACAGGCCTTTACGAATCAAGGATATCTCGAGTTCTGGTAATTTTCCTATTTTCCCAATCCATAAAGTTTCTGGCTGAGTAGAAATATTTCCACTCTCACTGTACACGACAAAAGTGGTGAGTAAACCACCAATAAATTTCAGGGAAATAATTTCACTGAAATGTCGGTTGTACGACAATGCAAAATTGGAATCAATTCCATGACTATCCACGTAACGAAATATGCCAATACCCGCGAATTTGAAAGCTGAAACAGAAATAAATATAAATTGCATGGAAGGCGCGTTTTGGTAAACATATATGTTTAGCGAGATATTTTACAGTCTTTTGAGCAATATATTAAAGCCAGGATACATGAACCTAATACTTGTTTTTTAAGGATTTCCTTATCGCAAAACTAAAAAAATTACTTAGTTGACAATTCAAGCTATACTAACACCATAATCAGTACCTACCAACTTTATGGCGCTTAAACACCCACTCAAACGATTTATTTCACACTCTTGCATTTTTCAGTCCAGCGTCGAATATCATTCAGGCGACAGTTCGCTTGCTTTAGCTGATATAGTAAGGCACTAGTCTAGTGTGATAGAAATCTTGATAAAAAAGCGGATATCGAATATTAATGACGTGTCTGTAGGTACAACCTTGGCACTTTTCTGATTATCTTCTAAAAATATTTATTGGCGTTGTTTTTATACCTAAATTTCAAACTTCGTGTAAATAGAAAAAATGCGCCATTTTATTCCACTTCTATTCGCTTTTTAATCAAATGTCGTTTGTTATTCATTTGCACTATAGTCTCTTTCACATAAGTTCGGGTATAAATTTTGAGAATTTTCGTCAATAGTAAGCCGACAGATTACTATAACTGTAAATCAGATCATCAGTGATATAACTGCAATCCATCAGCTTATTGTCGGAGACAGTGCTTATAACTTTTGCTCAGGTTTGTGTGAAACGGACTATAATTTTGCCATTGTAAAACGTAAGTACAATAATTGAGGGTTGCGATACATTATAAAATAAATGTTTTGATGTTGAACCGTGGGGTTGGTGTTATATTGTCTCTCAATTACAATGAATATTAGCGTGGAAAATAAGCAAGAGCCCGAGTAGCACGCGAGTCACAGCAGAAGATCCGGCAGACTGGTGCGGATGGAATTTCACACAGTAATGGTGAGGACAGGCTACCCCCGTTACGATGATAAGGACTTGCCGTTTCTTATCGAGCTATAACCATATTATTCTAAATACAGCATGTCTAGCACATGAGCAAGGCTGGAAATTTAGCGGTTCTTGATTAAAATTGCATGTAAAACGTATGTAAAAACAAATTCAAAAAATTTAAAAATTTAGAGTTTTAAAAAACTTAAGAGCTGTCAAATAAACTGACTAATCCAATATAAAAATACTAAATTTTTCCTTCACTCCCCTTTACATTTTTCTGTAATTCTTTTAGTTTTGGGGTCAATTGACTACCCTCACATATCTAAGCGTCTGATTGCTCATTTATTCCGATACTTCATAAAATTTTGTTTGGTCATTGTACCTTTTCCGTCGATCATTAGTGGTTCTTCACGCTTCCTTATCACTTCTGAAAAATGTCGACACACAGTAAGATCACGTAGTGAATATCGTGAGCCGAAAAAAATCGCAAAACTTTCAATCTTTAGATGAAGCCTTGAAAATATTTTCCTTCAACACGTCACTTGCATTCTTTGCAGAGAATACATCAGAAAGGCATTTGAGTATGATAAGCCCAAAACCAAGGCGGTACAGGATTGCACCCGTTATGTACGGCGCCTAAGTTCCGGAGGAGTGTAAAGTTATGGAAATTTTTGAAGGTCTAGACAGAGACTGTCGAAAAATTGATGGAAGATGCAAAAACGCTATTTTTCGGCGAAATCCATAAAAACGAATTTGTTGCCATTTTAAAAAATGCAAAAAGATAAAAATCTTACATTTAAAATTTTAATTTTTTGAAAATTGAAATAATAAGAAATGTATTTCAAATAATTTTTAAAAAGTTTTGTCCTAAATCCTAAATTACCTCTGAATCTAGAGAAAGTGAGACTCAGACGATGAATACAATTACCATAGCGCATTCAGGGATGGAAAACTAAGCCTTTTCAAAAGAAAATAAACACAAAAATAAAGGCACGCTAAGACCTCATGTTCAAGTTTGATCCAAATCCCGAATACAACTTTGTGGGTATTATCATGCGTTAAACCGGGGTTTGGGAGATCCCTATCCAAAATGCGAGTAAGTCATTTCTCACCCTCAAAAATAGAAAAGTTTTTAGCCAAACCCGCGTTTTTTGGCTATTTTTACACGTTTTTGCTAATTTACCCGATTCCTTCCTAAAAATGGCTCTGGACCATACAGGCACAGCAAGGAAAATTTTAGAGGGTCACGCCCAAAAATATTCTAAAAAGTGCCTTTTTGGGCTAAAAAACGATGGTTACACATCAAAAACACTGTTTTATGATCTTTCAAAGAATGCACCCTCTTTTTTGGTAGATAAAAACGTTAAACAGATTTCAAAAAATTTGAAAAAAATTAGGTAAATTGAAGAAAATATAGTCAAATTTGAGAGTTTTGAGCCACAAATGAGCTAAAAACGCCTGAAAAGGCTTACTTTTAAAACTTTTACCAACTTTCACAAAAAAATCGACAATTCTAGGTGAGGGTGTCGCAACAATACTTCTGTTGTGCTTAATCAAACGAGGGCGCCACTTATTTCACGTTTGCCCCACTTTGGAAGGTAAGCCTTTCTATATGAGGGCGCTATGCGGTTGACCGCCTTCAGCTACCTCCGTTTTTCCATGGGGTGAATGTTCCGTAAGGAATTTTTTTAATCTTTTAAGAGTAGTATACCCTGTCTCCCTAGGAAGATTTTTTTATAACAAAAAATCAATTATAATGAACCTGGATGACGAGGGCGCGCCTATCTCAGGGTCGGATGCCCAGTGCCAGGGATTGAGGAAATCCACTGTGTGGTATGCAAGGCGCCCCATACAGAAAAGCGTATCCGCAAATTGGATCAAAAGAGGTAAAAAGTGGCGCCCTCGTGTGCTTAAGCATGACAATATTTTGTGTGTATGTCGCCTCATTTTACGATCGCGCGACCCCCTCCTTAATGCTATATTCTTTCTGTCGATGTTAATCACCTTAGACTTTAAGTTGAATGCCATGAGTTTTACATATAAATTTTTTTAGCTTTATTGGTAAATAATCGACTTAAGACCACAAATGGGCGTTGGCAGGTCTGAACTCTCAGAATCTGAAAAGTCTCAGCAAGATGAAATTGATAGACCTCCAGAATAGAATTTTTGGTGCTATTATTAGCACGTTTTTGCCCCATCGGATCCCTAGAATTTGGTTATTGTCCACAAATGCTTCAGCATAGCACCTAAATAGGCGGAAATAAAGGACGAGCCACAACGAGGTGATTTTTTCTTCTTTTGGATAAAAATACTATAAACGCACTGACAATTTCATTTTCAACACTTTTATACGAATCCAACTTTATCGCTCATCAGTCGCCCCAATTGCATACGAGCAGAGTCTAAATTCTAAAGAGGAATCAAATTACTTGAACCAATTTATCAAACACCTGTATAATCAAATTGTAGTCGTCATGTTTAATCGTTTTGTCGTTTTATGCATAGCTGAACTAGTTACTACGTCTCCTATTAAATGTTTTTCGTCTGTTCGATAAATACGCCAAGTTAAATGAGTTTTCGTACCGTGATGAGCGTTGACGATGCGGAATAAACAGCTGCTGTTGTCCCGATTCTCCGCCTTATCGTCCAACCTCCCAGGTTCTGAGTTGATAAAACAGAGAAGATAAGTTTCCTCCATGAGTATATTGTAGAGATTTTCGCCGTCTTCTGCTCTGTACGGATAAAAAATCATCTTTATTTATTGAAGTATACGAGTGACGGACGATTGTATCCTCATCATTATTGAAGTTAAGCACTTTTTACTCTTCATGCTTTTGATTTTATACTACACACAGACGCAAAATGCTTCAATTTCAATTCTGTGGTCGATAATTCATGATGAATTCCGGCAATCTAACAGCATTGTTTTTTAATGAATCAAGAAAAGTTCGCAAGCAATTATGTTGAAAATCAGCTCACTTGACCGTCTCAGAGAAAAATGGGATGAAGAAAAATTTTCTTAAGCATATCTATAAAAGCTAGCAAGTTTAGGCTTTTGAGGATGAATGAAGTTTCAATTTTCTTCGTGTATGCGCATGAAACTAGTAAAAAATAAAATGAAAGTAGTATACTAATTCCTCATCGAACATCACATTTATAAATTTTACTAAAACCTACAATAGGCTTTGTTTTAAAGATATAGAGTAATGCTTGAAATCAAATAATCGGCAATGAAGTCTGCGGATATCCACCTTCTTAGTCAAATTTTTCAATGTTCGTAGAAGAATATTTAACACATTCAATTCATTCAGGGTCGAATTGCAGCCTCACTGTTCCGAATTGTGATTCAAGAAGTTAATGTTTATTGAAACAAGACTTATGCACTTTCCGACTTTTAAATAAGAATTATTTGACATTCGACAAAGTTGAAGCAATCAAGTTTATAACGAAAATTAAAGCTAAACATCATCAAAGCAATAGAGATCTGGTCATCCATCAAAAGCTTGAGATTTTCAAGGATTACGGAGTGAATCACTGGACACGACAAAGTCGATCTTAATTTTTTATAAAAGAGCACGTAAAAGTAGCAAATTTGTCAGAAAACCCAAACAAAAGTCTTAAATGAATCGACATCGAGGAAAAAGGTCCAAATTTTGACTATTTCATTGATTATGGCAAGAACTTAGTCTTTGTCGCAAGTTCAGAACTACGTATAGAAAATTTGTATATTTCTCAACAAAATAGAAAATTGCGTTTGCTCTTGGATGAGCCCATCTTCAGCCTATACGAGCGATGTTCTTTATGGGATCAAAATTCAGATAAAAAATTTCGATAAACCATGCAAAAGCGATAATGTTAATAGGACGTTTAAATTCACAAGGCGTGAAGGCGTGCATAATTTTAAACAATCTTGTAGTTATGATTAAGTCCTCTTGAACTGAACCTTTCCTTTCCCTTCTGATTGTTTAGTTCCTCAATTGCCTTATTTAGATGTCTGGTCACTTCCTATGGCTTTAAACTAATTCCCTCGTCAGGGGAAATGATCCAATGTATGAAAAGTTCATAACCAAGCCAAATAGTATCAAACAGTGCTAAAATGTAATATAGTGTGCCGATTGGATAAATAATGTCAACCTTTATTTCTAATTTTTTGTTGATTTGATGTTAACTAAATACTTTGAATTATTCTACATTAACTAATAATTCGTTTGAATCATTTTACGTTATAAATAAATTCTAACTTGCCTTGAAAATTTCTGCTGAAGTTAACGCAGCTTCATAGAATCCACATAGGAGAGTTAAACGAGTATTATCGAAAATAATATTTAGAATACTAATTTACCGACGTTAAAACGATAGTGACCCGCTTGCCCACCGTCCCGCTATACCCACCGCCCCGCTATACCCACTGTCCCGCTATACCCACCGTCCCGCGAGACCCACCGTCTCACTAGACCCACTTTTTCGTCCCGCTGGACCCAACGGAAGTCTAGCTAGACCCACCACGTGCATAATGAGGTGTCCTACTCGACCCACCATTTTGCGACCGTCCCGCTAGTCCCACTGTCTCGGAAGACCCACCCAAAAAATGAAGACATACATATTACATGTGAAAATTTGCAACATCCGTTGTTCGGTCCGATTATTGTTGAGCCGTCTTTGTGTAATGCCCACATGCTTTTCATCATATTCAAATGTGCATATTTGTACTGTTATCGGAATACAGTGTCGACGCTTCAATATGCAAAAATCCCCTAGAGTACAATACCATTACGATAAAAAGCAAAAAATGCACTCTGAAATGGGTTTGACAAGAGTGTATTCCTTGACATGAAAAATAAAAATTTATTCTTAAAAAATAATCGGCCATGGCTGGTTACTTACCATTGCCACACACATGCGCGCACGCACGCACATATCTTCTTTGCATGTTATAATTTGTAATGCACACAATTTCATGCAATAATATACAAAATTTATTTATTTATTAATTAAATTTAATTGATTAGGTGGTTTATTAAATGTAATTATTTTTTATTTAATCATTTATATATTTGACCAAAGATATATACTTGAATGGATACACTTTGCAAGCGTTTCCGTTTTTGCTTATAAGCGTACATAATTTTCTTCTCTGGTGGGTCTTCCGAGACAAGGGGTCTAGTGGGACACCTCATTATGCACGTGGTGTGTCTAGCGAGACTTCCGGTGGGTCTAGCGGGACGGTGGGTCAAGCGGGACGGTGGATCTAGCGAGACGGGACCGTTAAAACTATGGCAAGTTGAAGTAAATCCATCATTATTCCCAATTGTTTTTAACTAAATTCAAAAAAATTTTAGCGTCCTATCACCTTAAGTCAAACGTAAAGATCTGCATACTAACTCACGTACGAAAGTTTTCTTACTTTGAGGTAAATCGTAATTTCATGCAACTTGAATTGTTAGGATACTTGCGAAGTACAAAAAACCTATCAGCGGTCGATTCATTATGTTGAGTGATCCAAACTTGATTAGAAGGGAGACGACAATCGCTTGGTGTTGACATTATGTCTTTCGGCAAGTAACGATATGGCTTCGAAGCAGTCGTTATATAGCAGGCTTCGACTGGGAAGACTAAATGAAAACGCGGGAAGTTGTCAAATCTGGGAAAAGGTGCACAGGCAAAAAGGTTGGATGAACCTGCGGGCAAATCTACAAAGACCACACATGGGCGTGGGGGTTTGGAGGGGTATGCCCCCAGAAGTTTAAATACCCCCCAGTAATCAAAATCCCCTCCATAATTCAAATTTTGAAATTTTTTTTTGCTTTTTAGTGATTTTTTGATGCCATTGGATAGTGCTTGATGAGAGACGTCGAAAAATTGTGTTTTTTTGCCATACGACTACTTTTAGGACCATTTTTTTCCTTTGAAAATTTTTTCACCCCCCCCAGAATTTTGGTGCTGCCCACCTATGACAACGACTACAAGTTAACCAGGCATATTAAGCTATGTTTCGAAAACTCAAACGCTTCGACATTTCAAGCATAGAAATCTAAAATTTATTACCTTGAGGGAATGCGCATTATAGGAATTAATGTTACATTATTATTAATAATTATTGATATTACTGGCGATTAATCGTTATTAATGTTGATTAGTCAAATTAGGTTTTCTTCGAATCTCATAGTTTCGCGTAAAAAACGCATTGCTTGAAGAAGCAAAGGCATGATTTTGATGAGCGCAGAGAAGTCAATCACAGTTTTGGAAGGAAAAAAAGAAATTATCGTTTTCAAACTGCAACAAACTCGCTATTTCCTACTCGTAGACGTTAAGTCGTCATTAATGTACCTATCCTTTTTATTTTCAGATAATCTGATTCAGTTAGCTTCGTGTACATACATGAATAAGGGGAGGGAAAAGGATACTGTGCCTAAATACAATTGTCCTCTATTTTTTGACAAAACTTTCTTTTTTAGGCTACAGATACATATGGGCATTGAATCTTCCGACTGGAAGAGGCGTGGAACATCGACTGGATCCAAAATTTTTGATTTACAAAATTTTCCATGCTGTCGTGACGCAGCACGTGTGACATAGGATGGGCGATTCTCCACCCAAATTAAGTCGCTTCCTCATCCCCTCGGAGCCAGCAAGTTTTGATCCCCCGATTCCGGGCGAAAATTAAGTTTTTTGGCTACTTCTTAGTTGCTTATTGCCATTTTGTCCAAAATTTGAAAGTCAATTACATCCTAAGGATTGCCGACTTCCTTCTATAAAAAATTTCGAGCTGTTACATGTCCGATTAAGGAAGGATGTGACAAGACAATAATCTGCCTCGTAAACAACACCGTGCCTCCTAGTTTCAGAGCTTTTAACTTTGGGTGAACCACGGAAGGAGAAAAGATCAGTTGTTATTTTGGGGAGAATAAGGCAAATTAGGACCGAAATTATTTTTAAAAAATCAAACCGTTTTTTGTACCATAGTATGCAAATTTATGTATAAACTGCGACCTTAGAAAGATTATACATGCTATTTTAATCTTTACTACTCATTTCAATGGACCCGCGGCCTGACCACAAGCGAGAGAGGGAGGGAAATTCACATTCGACCGAAGGAAGCTGATGACCTTCTTATAACGCTATTATAGACACTTCGCAGATTTTAAAAATTCACCGCTTTGCAAATATGTAGTTTCACTTGATGGCTAGTCATTGGAGAGATTTGTTTTTTTCTCAAGTGATATGATGAGTTACGCTAAAAAATCAATTATGTTGTAATATATTTTGATGCGTTAAAACCATACCTGGGCGTCGGTGGTGTGGGAGTCTGCACCCCCCAGAAACCGAAAAATTTACCCCCTCCCTCCCCGAGAAGCCAAAAGACCCCCAGAATTCAATTTTTGAAATTTTTTATGTTTTTTTCACAATTTTTTCATGCCAATGGATAGTCCTTGATGAGTGCACATTCAAACGATTTCTTGTTTGCTACAGAGCTGTTCGATTAATTTACAAAGTTTTTCATTAGCTGGCTCATAATTCACTACAGAATATCAAGCTTACTGCAAATTCATTTTTTATAGAAAAAACACTTCGAATTTTATCTGAAAATAAATAGATGACGCCAGGAAACAATTCCGTTAAAATTTTATGTTTTTTCGAGAATTTCGATCAATTCGATATACCTGATATCATACGTGTATAGTATAAGTATTCTAATTAGATCTAAAATTTTTCAAAGTGTTTTTTCAGGCTCAAAGGAATGAATTTGCTCCAAGAATACCATTTTTTGATGCTTGTGACCATTTTTTTCAAGGACGTAAAAAATCAATAAATTTTGAAACAATGAACAAAACGAATAAATTGAATAACATATCAGAAAATGAGTGTGCGGCTCGAATAGCAGGAAATATGAGACTTTCGAACGAAAAGGTAATTAAAAACGCCATTTTTTGGCCTTTTTCAATAAGTGAAGACCCCTCGAATCTTCTAAGATCATATTTGCTTTACAGTTGACTTGACACTGTATTCCCTGATTTGATGCGGAATACGCTCATGAGTTGACTTTATTTATGACTCACTGAAAATTCAGAGCATTTTACAAGAAAACGACTTCCAATAAAAATGACATTTTGAATTAGCTGGACATGCTTAGAACTGAAACTTACAATATTCTCGCTTTTGTTTGAAAATTCAAAAAGATTAAGGAAAAATGACTTATTTTTTATTTTTATGTTCTAGAAAGCTGAGACCTTGTCCGAAACGTGAAAAACAGTGTTTTTGACGTGTACCAATCCTTTTTAGCCCAAAAAGGTATTTTTAAAGAAATTTTAGGGCCAGACCCCCGGAATTTTATGCTATACATTTATGTCAACCATCGCACAGATTTTGAAAACAATGTTTTTAGAAAGCAAAAAAGATTAAACTTTTTATTGGCGAGTATGATGGGCTATACAACAAATACAGCAAACAAATAATCAAGATTTTCAATAAAAAGCAGAATTAAGGATCTTTCGAACGAAGTGATTCTCAACGAGTTCAGATTTGTTGTGCCTCATTCATTTAACTCGCAAGTCTTTAATGTGCGTAGAAAATAACTTGGCTGATGCCCCTCGAAATTTTCAATCACAGTAAAGATGAGCAACATTCTATAGTCTATTCCACAAAACCTTGTGCATGGATCACAATTTCTCAATCAATGCAAAAATCACAAAAACGGTTTGAAGTGAAGCAAAAATCACGATAGTGCGCATAGCAACTGATAAGCATATGAAGTTTTGTTATGCGAAATTGTAATACATTAGGCGGCCTAAAAACCAATTTGATAGCTAATCGCTTGAGTGTTGAAAGCTGATTTCCATGCACAAGGTTCCGCGAAATAGACTTTAGTAAATGTCCTTTACTATTGGAGCATAAATATTAATTCAGGAGCGCTTGGAGCCCATATATTATAATTTGCTAAACCTGAAATTCAAACTCTTTAGAAAATCCTCTAAGCTCTCACATTTGGGGAACGTGTGGAATGGTCGAAGCATGCTAATTTTGTTGTATGTTAAAACTTGGAGAATAAATTATTTAAAAAAAGTTTTGGGTTAGCCCCCTGCACAGTAGGTTCTGTTAAAATGTACCTACGCTTATACGAATTTACATACATGGGTACTTACCGTTTTGGGGATCCAATGACGACACAAACGTCAGCAAGCAAAGAAAGCTAGCCAGCAAAATCATCGTCATACTGTAATTATCTAAAGCTCTAAACATAAGCACACGTCAACGCAGCAGAAAGTAAGTGAAATGAATTATCTGCACAGCAGCTTATATTTTTATAGCCTTCTCGCCCGGATATAAAAATTATTTCTGTTGTTCAAACAACGCGTAGAAGCTGCAAGCGATTCTCGCCTAAAAGCGTTGTAGTGAAGGCTGCGCTCTTTGGCCACCCGCTTAGAACAAGCATCGAATAATTCTATCTTTTTTCATACCATTGCAGAGAGGATCGTGCTCTTTGAGCCATTGTGATAAAAATGTAATAGGAATTTAAACGATTTAACTTACAGAAAAACGGTAATAACGCACGCGTACAACGCCAACTCAATCTCAATGTCGTTTAAGCTACGGGCTTAAGGCTAAAGAAATGCATCACGTTTGCACGTGGACCCAAGGCCCTTTTACACTGGACTGCAACCAATCTCATCGTCCAATCCCATCGCTCCAGCCCACTCGATATTTGTTTTGTCCATTTCGTTTTGTGCTTGATGACATGTCAACTTTTTCTAGTATTCAGGTTTGTGTTTTTACAATAAAACGGCATAGCGTCTCACTTTTGCTCGACATGCTTACATGTAACTTAGTTTTAACATTCGTCTAAGCACGTTACAGCCTATCGTCTCACAAAACGATCATCTGCCAAAACTAAGACAAACACCAAATAATTTTATATTTTTCCATATCATTGCAGGGGGCGTGCTCCCGGCGCCTTTTTCGCGAAATCAAAATGTTCTTCTAAGGACTAACATCGCATAATTCTTTATTATATTCGCAGGTATTAAGCTAGAAGAGACTCGATCCGTGACATTCACTAGCGGATCCAGAAAAAGATTTTAGAAAGATTTTAGTTGGGGCGGTCAAAAACGTTTAAGTCAGATATCTCGAGAACCATTGTGCGATAAGCGGAAATGAAGGCAGTTTTGAGCGTATCTAGGCGAGTTCTAAGAGATGGTGAAGACAAATCTCGAAATAAAATTTCAAAAATTTTTCACTTTACTCAATATTGGCATGCAGAAAATTGATCATTCAAGCTATCCGCACAACTGATTTCTCATAATTCAATTCATGAGTAATTTCTCATCTCCTGTCTATGTATTAGATCGTTATGCTTTACAGAGAAAGATTATACAGATAATAAATATTTCGGTGCGAAGCGCTGAAAAAATCGACATATTATGCAAGTCAAACTTAAATCTGAGCTGCTTTGAGGGGGCGAGAATACAGAAACATAGATAAACAATTAATCCGGCTCGAAGCGCCGAAAAAATTTCATGTTCAGCTCAAATTTGAGCTGTTTTGAGTAAGCAAGGCAAAAACTATAGCTGACGAAATGATCTGGCGCAGAGCGCCGGAAAAAATTGTCATGCTCTCAGTGTCTTGAGATTTGAGTGATTTTTATCGGTTTAGAGTGACAAAAACCATACATTAAACAATAAATCCGGCGCGAAGCGCCAAAAATTTTGAGTTTACATAACTCGAAAACACGCTAAACCCTATTTCGGCGGTGTTTTAGGCGCGATTCGCCAATTTTCCATTTTTCCTTTCGGGGGACCCTTGGGAAAACAAATTTATTTTTCATTTCCGGGATGGGGCGATAATGCCCAATGGGTCACGTCACCCATTCACATTACCCAACTATGCCTTGGACACAAAAAAATGCAAGAAACACGCTCGACTTTGCAGCTGAAGGATCTTGGGACGCGCTCAAACGCCCCCAGCGGGACCCAAGGCTGAGCCATGGAAAATTTTGTAAAATGGATTGTTGAAATGTAAGGTTAAGACTGTTACAAAATCGGCCGAATAATGCTCCTAACCTCAGCCTAAAAACACTTAACCAGCTCCTTCATACTCACAAACTATTACAAACTCTTCTTGCTCTGAAATGCGCTCTGAACTGAAAAACGAAACGAGACGAAATATTGCCAATAGCCGGCACACACCTTTAACACGACGTTCAACCAGCCTTTAGTGGCGCAACCAATAAATAGTATAGTACGTTAAATCACTAAATTGAAGTGAAGCACTGAAATATTTTGGCTGCTTCAAACACAATGCTGGAATACTATAACAAAAAAAGTCGAAAATTTTTGACGTTCTTGCATAGTTTAGCTCAATTTTGGGAGCATTCCAACGTATATCTGCTGTTCAAAAAATTTATAAAAAAGGGTTTTGGGGGTTGGCTGCCCCTCCCCCGCCCCTTGGATCCGCGCCTGGTGACACTACAGCTCACACTGAAAGGCGGAGAAGTATTTCAAAAAATGTAAGTGACATTTTTAAAAGTCAATGCGCGACTTCTAAGTTAGGTACCTAGCAAGAAACTATGATTAATTAGCATAAATACGAAAGAATGAATGAAATTTACCGTTGTTTAAGGCTTTTGACCACAGATTATCTTATTCAGCGTAAATGATTTCAAGATCAAACCACTCGTGTCGATTTCGAATATATTTGCACGAAATTTCAAGTTATCGTCTGACATACCTTATTTTTGCCAGAAAACCTTCTGTTATTAAAACTAATCTCTCATAACACACTGAATAACACAATCATAGGTAGCGCGTTAGCGCGTACCTATAATATACTTGGGTACCCCCAACACCTGGGCACCCCCCTACAGCTATAACGGGACACTTCTGGAAGGTGCGGTTTTTTTAAAAGAAAGATAATAAAAAAATTCGCTGCCCGTGTTTTTTTGTTTTTCTTGAAACTCAAAATTGACTGTGTAAAGAAGGTGTAAAGTTTTTGTGTAACGTTATAACATAGGTCAAATTTTGGGACCTTTTTACTGCGGCATGTGGACAACTGAGTATTGATGACTCGAAGGATTGAACAGAATAGGATAATAGAGGGATGAATTCTACAGATGACACTTTTTTTGTTTTTTGAAATTCGCATTATTTATCGAACGGCAGTGTAAAGAGTGCGAAAATCTGGGGGTGAAAAAGCACTTTTTGGTCGAGTTTTCAACCTTCCTATGTCCGATACTAACTCCGGTTATGAGGTTTTTAAAATGTTTTCTGACAGAAATGTAGAGCGGATCAAGGGCTACATTCTGCATATAAGCAAAGTCTTGTATGCTCTATGGTGAGTTAGATCCTGGGGTTTAAAGTTTACACTCTAGTGGATGGTGTAAAAAAACGGATTTTAACTAAGATTTCTCTGCCAAATTTTTCCGCTTATGAGTCAGTGCAAATCGAAGACAGCATTAATAAAGTGCCTTACAGGGGCTAAACATCGCAGCAAACCGCATTTAAAAAAACGCAATATTGAGTTATTTATGGGGGTGTAAAGTTCGAAATCAGAGGTAAAAAATGGGCTAAAAAACACGTTTTTTCCGAAGTTTGATTGATAAATCATGCCAAATAATTTTTGCAACAGAATTTTGGCACACAGGAATGTACTACGATTTAAAAGCTACAAATTGTACCAAACCGAATTTCTTTAAACTCAATGGGGAGTTCGGTACGGAATTTTAAAGTTTACAGTGTTCTAAATGATGGAAAATACGTTTTTGTTGCGTTTTTTGTTCGCCACTTTCTCCGTCCAGAAGTCGGGACAAGTCTAATAGAATAAAAATAAAGTGCTTTATATCGGGTGCATGTCAAAGCAAATTGTCTATACATTAATATTTAGCGAGTGTAAAGTCAAAAATTTGGAGTTTTAAATGCGTTTCTGTCTTGTTTTTTCTGCCTGCTTCTCCGGTTACGAGTCAGGGACACGTTTATCAAGTCTAGAAATGGACCAGGAATCAAATTTGATATGCCAGTCTGGCGCATATATTTACACTCTACGGTGTTGTAAAGTAGTTTACACCAATTGTTAGTTTGCCCATCGAGCATTATGTAGACTTAATTTTTTCATAAATATTAATCGTAATATCGGAACAATATCAAAATTACGAATCTGACTAAGATCTTCTTTACACTAGGTGTTTACATGAAGTTTACACTACATATATATTTATCTTCGTTTTTGAGCATTCCTGAAACCTAATTTTTTCTTGGAGCCTAGAAGTTTTCAAAGGATCAAATGTGAGACGTCACGTAGGCGCGTTTGTTTACATCCAACAGTGATGTAAAGTAGTTTACATTCATTGTTTATATGTCCTCAGACCATTGTAGAGACATAATTTTTTCATGAATGTTGATCATAATATCCGAGTAATTTTTTACACTGCATGTTAGCCTTTGTTCTAGAGCATTGCAAAAATCGAAATTTTTTCCTGAGATATAAAAATTTACAGGGAATGAAATATATACGTCAATTGGGCGCGCTTGCTTACACTCAGCAGTATTGCAAAGTGGTTTAAACCTAATGTTTATTGTCTTTAAAACATTATGGAGACTCATTTTTCCATAAATGTTGAAAGAAATATCGGAGCAATATCAAAATTACGAATCCGACTAAAATATTCTTTACGCTATGTGTTTGTGTAAAGTTTACGTTACGTGTTAACCCTAATTCGATAGACTTGCAGAGACTTTGTAACTGAAGTCAAGAAATTTTCAAGGATTCATATGTGAGACATCAATTAAGTGAGTTTGTTTACCCTCAAAAGTAATCTGAAGTGATTTAAAAATTATGTTCAAGTGTCCTTAGATCATTGAAGAGATGTAATTTTGTCTTAAATGGGTTGCATTAAAGTTAAATCTTTCTTAGCCGTGTTTATAATATGTTTCACAAAATCTTGCACATGGAGAGCTATCGTTTAATTGATGTAAATTGCCTGCAAAAGTGGTTTAAAATGAACCAGCAATCACACTACTGTGCACAGAAGTCGACAAAGATATACAGCTTTATTGTAATCATGTACATTAATAAGCCGTAAACTGTTAGTATTCTCTACACCTAGTAGTTGTGTAAAGTTTGCACTATTCATTTGTTGTTAATATGTAGTCTATACTACAAATTTATTTTACTACCAAATCAAAGCGTTAGTGTTCCTTACATTTGATATTTGCGTGAAGTTTTTGAATTTTTGCCGAAAATCTTTGCCTTCTAATTTACCAACATCCCGCCTTTTCCATTTTCTTGAAGTTTAAAATCTTTTATAATTCTCTCATAATTTAATGGTAGGTTTTAACTTTAAGTTTCTCTTGGTTTACAACTCTCGCTTAGCAAGCTCATTTTTCAAAACTTTTTCATAGTGATCAGATTAGTTGCGTTTAGTTTGGAATTGGTGGACGGTCGTTATTTTATTACTCGGCTTAAATAAACCAAGTGACTATCTTTTGATTATTTTCTTCATCGCAAATTCAAACACCCAATTTTCAATTTGAAAATTGACCCAATTTTCAATTTGAAAATTGATCCAATTTTCAATTTGAAAATTGAAAATTGGGTGTTTTCAATTTCAAAAGTCACAACACATTGTGCTTGTGTATTGATTGAGTGAGGATTTGCAATGTGAATTCGTCGGTTAAATTTTTGTGCTTGATTATAAGTGAACTGCACATTAAGAAGAAATAACTTAATGCAGTTTTAATTTGAAAATGGATGGTGTCAATAAGGTTGTCTTGTTTAAAAAGGATAATGCTGATGTTAAGAACAATATTGTTTTCCGCGTTCTTGGACTGTTGTCATTATTGTGGCATGTTACTGATTGTGTTTACTGACTGATGTACTGAAATCACGCTAATTAAAAGTAGTGTACTAGCAAAGAAAAATGCTCCGATGGAACAAAAAAGATGAATATACTTGGAATTGTGGATTATTATGGATGTAAAAGGAGGGGACTAGGAAAAATCTACCTAAAGTCGGAAAATCTGCTAAAAATCACACTTTCTCTAAGCAACGCAAAAAATCGATGTATATTCTGCGGCCTCTAAAAAAGTGTCTTTTTTAAATAATGTTCGAAGTTTCAGATAAGAGTGTATAAACGAAATCTATCAAGGTTACTTTTTTAAATTGCTGGCACCTGATTGATAGAAAACTAAGAGGTATTGTATTTAAAGTTGTTTTGTTTTATGAGCATTATAGCAAGCAAAGCAGGAGCCGATTGATTAGTGCACACAATCGTTTCGGGCATGCTAGTGTATCTACATTAAGTCTGTTTCAAGTCAACTTACGTGTTTCCTACTGTTTTTAACCAACCATGTCTTCAATTGTCTTCGATGTTTGCTATTTCATTCAATTGGCTTGGAAGACTGTTAGTTTACTTAATATCATTTCCCATAGCTACTGCATAGCTAACGTGCTGCTGTTTCAATCATTGTTATGGTTGAATATTTATTTTAATCTGTTGGCCGCAGAATATACATCGATTTTTGCGTTGCTTAGAGAAAGTGTGATTTTTAGCAGATTTTCCGACTTTAGGTAGATTTTTCCTAGTCCCCTCCTTTTACATCCATAATAATCCACAATTCCAAGTATATTCATCTTTTTTGTTCCATCGGAGCATTTTTCTTTGCTAGTATCTTATGAATAATATCACACTATGATATAATATAATTTAATAACACCGAGCTGGCTTATCACTTATAGTCTGTTTCACATAAGTTTGGGCATAAAATCGAAGAATTTTTTCGGAAGTTAGCCGATGGATTACGATAGCTATATATCAAATCAATGCAGTAACCGCAATCTGTCGGCTCATTGTCGGACATAGTTTTTGAAATTTATGCTCAAACTTGTATGAAATAGGCTATAGTTCACAAGCATATGCTATAGCGCAGTTTTGTTATTTAAGCATTAAGCCACAAAACAATTTGCTTTCGAAAACTAGTAAAGCTATTTTGAGCGGTACCTGCAGATCAAAAACAGGCACCAAGTTGTCGCCCTTTTATTTCAAAATAAGACGCACTCTGAAAAATGTACCATTCACGTGAAAAATGGTTGATTCTAAAATAGGTAACACTCATTTTAAGCCTTTCTTGACTCCAGCAAACTACAGTCCACGAGGACATCCTGTGAGATGAATAACACAAAATAAAATGATAGCTTATGACACATAACACTAACTGACCATATAAATCTACAGCCGACGTCAACTAGCTCGCCCGGGAATGGACACCATCTGCCCCTGAGAATTGCAGACCATACACCCATGCATCAAAAAAGCATGAAAACCCTTGGCCACTCCCCAAACGCACTCCGTCCGGAATGCTTTACATTCTATTGCTTGCCCTTAAATCACTGGTCATCCATCTTTTACTTTGCACAATAATTTCAACTGTTTTTAATAAAATATAGGCTGAATCCGATCCTGGGGGGCACGCCGCCAGTTCTGACTGGAGCGACTCAAGCAAACAAATTAGCAACCGGAGAGCTCACTTAAGTAAACAAAAGTGCGCAATTAATTATGCTGGACTGAACTCGTCGGTTGACCAATTATGCGTCTGGTATTTACAGTAACGCGCCTGACTAGCGGAGTTTTTTATTTAACACAATTTTTTCACAGAGCGAAAATTAAATTTTGAAGTTTAGTTTTTCGAGCTCATCGTGAAAAATGGAGCAAGAAAATATATAATTTGACAACATTTCATCCAATCTGAAAAAAGTTCACTGATTTACAATGTGAGGCACTAATAAAATGCAGTTTTATATGTAGCGTTCTATTTCTTGGCATAGGAACATATTTTGAATTTTATTTTGAATTTTTTTGCATGTTGTTTTATAAATATTCCAGAAAAGAAGTAGTATAGAGACCCCCTTGCAAGTGCATTGTGGGGGCACATCACAAACAAAACATAGTTAAACAAGGCTCCTATGCTTAAGGACATTACAGGCACCACTTTTTATGGTTGGGACCTGTTTGTACACTTTTGGGGGTACGCTCCAGCTGGACATAGGGAGACCCCATATGGTATTATATTTCTTTTATAATTATAAACATTTTTTGACTAATGACGAATAGGAAGTAAGCAGAATTTGATGGTGTTTCAGTGCTGCTCATGCTATTAGTTATAGATAGGATATCAAGAGATACTAACTGGGCTTATGCATGAATGGAGAACATGTCTAGACTTGCCCAAACAATCCTAGATGTATTTGAAAATGTCATGTGACCCTTACAAGCATATGGCACCGTCATCATACGATGGGCAGCAAGAAAATTCTGGGGAAAGGGTTGCAAGATTTTTTTGAAGGTCGAAAAATGGCCTTAAAAATGGTGGTATGGCGATAAAAACACCATTTTTCGACGTTTTTCATCAAGCACTATCCATTGGCATCAAAAAAATTGCGAAAAAAACGAAAAACATTTTCAAAAATTGAATTCTGGGGGTATTCTGATTTCTGTGAGGGTATCTTGGTTTCTGGGGGTGCATACCTCCCCCAAACCCCCCACGCCCAGGTGTGACTGTCATATTATAACATGAGGCATCCTGCCTACTTTTGTACATGCAGGGACCACATTTCTGCAGCCTAATCAAGGGCCAGGAAGTCATATTTATAGGGCAGGTGGTGCTGGAACAAGTCTGAGCATGTCTAAGAAAGGACCAGGAAGGCCAAATTGTCAGGAAGTCATTCAACTCACTACTCAATGCAACATAAGCAAGGGCCACAAAGTCATATTTATAGGGGAGATGGTGCTGGAACAAGTCTGGACATGTCTGAGAGGACCAGGAAGTGATGAAGGGCCAGGAAGTCATATTTATAAGGTGCTCTACAATAAGTGAAGCCAGAAAATATTTAGGCCTGTCTAAGCAAAGGCCAAGAAGTCATATTTATAAGGCAGGCAGTGCTGGAACAAGTCTTAGCATGTCTAAGCAAGTGTCATAAGGTCATATATATATATATATATATATATATATATATATATATATATATATATATATATATATATATATATATATATATATATATATATATATATATATATATATATATATATATATATATATATATATATATATATATATATATATATATATATATATATATATATATATATATATATATATATATATATATATATATATATATATATGTAGGCTATGATGAGATGCTAGCTGGATTTATGCAATAAATTGAGGGTATGTTTAGACTTGTCCAAACATGCCTAGACATGTTTTTATACATCCAGACACATCCAGGCCTGTTCAGATGTGTTAGATATGTCTAATGCAGTGCTAAAAGTCTATAAATATGGATGTTAAGGCGCTCTTGAATGTTGCAAACTCAAAGCATAATATTAAGAAACTCACCATGAAAATATCAAAAGTACACAAATGTAGCAAGTGTGACAATAGTTTTCAACGGCCTGCTCGGCTTAAGGAACATGTGAATTCAGTCCATTATAGCTATGAATATCGATGCCCTTTTAGTTGTTTTAATAAGTGTCAAATGCTAAGAAAGCTGAAGATACACACCAAAAAATGGCATCCAAATGGCAGAATATGCATATACTGTGAAACTAAGTTTGAATCAATTGAAGCTATTTTCAGCAAAATACACATTGAAGCTTGCTTATTAATAAAACCACAAGTGCTTACTGCCTTAGCATACATTGATTCAAGTAAACTGAATGAAGAAACCAAAAGAATTTTATATATGAATGGCATTCTGGGCAATTCTACATATATGTGCACACAGGGTACACAGACTGAGACAATTGATGAAGAATGCATTTAAAATTTTGTAAATTTAGGTCCTGATTCTGAAAGCACCTGCAATTTTATATATTTTGGTGCATAGCATGGCCTTCAAGGATGCTATATTATAGCATATTGGCAGTGTTATAATGTAGGAGCTGGTGAGAGCAGAATTAAGAGTTGGCATGGTATCAAGTCAAAACAAAGCCTTAGTATAAAACTGTCAGAGGTGAAGCGGCTTGGCTGAGCTGTGGACTAAGATGATGCTGAGTACTGTCAGACGATTTCGAAAATATAAAATATTTCTTGTATGACTTTGGCGAACTTTTATGCCAAGTAGTACATCGCTATTTTTATCTACAAACTGCCTAGAATGAGGTTAATATTATATTAAAAGTTAAAGTTTGCGATTAATTATTATATTTTTAACTTATAAAGATGACAAACTCGATAAAAGTACTAAAAATGCAGTTTTCTGCATTAAAAGATTAGGATGTTTATTTATTTTCCATATTTCACCTGTAAAAAGGCCAAAACTCTGAATAAGTGGTCTCAAATTCCAGGATTTGCAGATAAATCTGTACTGAGATGATAATTTTACATTACAGACAAAAGCAGCAGCTGATGTTTGTCATGCTGCTAAATTGCTTAGTCAATGTTGCACATTTTAAAACAGGTAAGTTATTTTGCAACACACACTTTCCCAATAAAGTGTGGAATTTAAATAGTATTGTGTATTTCTGGCACATTTTTGTGTGCTTTGGCTACATGCTAATTATCAATTAACAAGCAAAATTTTAAGCGTACAGTGTAATACTATCTTTATATCTTGCTAACACCTACCCAGTAAGGCGGAAAATGCTGCCTCACGAATACAAATTTCTGCACATATGCCTAACAGTATATATATATCTTATGTTTATCACTGCAACTTGCCGTATTAACTCAGCAAGGATTTTTGGATGCAGTATATTCCTTTTATTGTGGCTGAATTTGGATATCTGAACATTTATATAACTCTATTTTGACTTTTACAAGCTTTGTTCTGAACTTTAACAGCTTTGTTCCAAACTTTACTAAAAATGTTCCAGACTTTACAAGAAATGTTCCAAACTTTACAAAAACATGTTCCAAACTTTACAACAAATGTTCCAAACTTTACAAAACATGTTCCAAACTTTACAAAAAATGTTCCAAACTATACAAAAAATGTTCTAAACTTTAAAAAATGTTCCAAAATTTACAAAAAATGTTTCAAACTTTACGAACTTCCTATGTTATAACGTGTAAAAAATGTTCCAGACTTTACAAAAAATGTTCCAAACTTTACAAGAAATGTTCCAAACTTTAAGAGAAATGTTCCAAACTTTACAAAAAATGTTCCAAACTTTACAGGAAATGTTCCAAACTTTACAAGAAATGTTCCATACTTTACAAAAAATGTTCCAAACTTTACAAAAAATGTTCCAAACTTTATAAAAAATGTTCCAAAATTTACAAAAAAATGTTTCAAACTTTACAAAAAATGTTCCAAACTACACAAAAAATGTTCCAAACTTTACAAAAAATGTTCCAAACTGTGCAAACTTTGCTCAATTTTTACAAGCACTCTTATAAATTCTACAGACTTTGTCTACTGTATGCAGTGTACTGTTTAAGACTACCAAACAGTATTGTAATCTTTAAGTCTCTGGTCCATTAAAATGCAATATTTTCCTACGTGTATGAAGGGTTTCAATAATGAATGCTATGGCCATGAAAGCCTGGACAGTTGTGTAGCAAGCATGTGCGCAAATAAAACCTATTTCTATGAAAATTGGCTGACTGATAAATTATTTTACAGCTAGCCACACTACCCAAATAGGCTACCCTATATTTACGGCCAAATACTCAAGTTGATAATAGTATCAAAATGATTATTCTTGCATTTCTATTTTGGACACATGTCTATGCCAAATTGTTACATCTAATATACTTGTATAATTTATTTAACAGACTATGTCAAAGCAAAAAGAGTTTTTGACAAATCATTCTTGTCTGTCACTCTTGGCCCTGAAAAATTTCTGTACTCAGGCCACCTGCTTACACTACATGTCTCTATTATGCTAGAGTTGACTGAATAATAAATACATTTAAATAATCCCAAAATTGTTTTAATTTTCTAGGTATTTTTCTAAAACTATACACACTTTTTCCAAACTCTGCACACTTTTTTCCAAACTCTGCACGCTTTTACAAACTCTGCACACTTTTTCAAACTCTGCACACTTTCTTCCAAACTCTGCACACTTTTTTCCACACTCTGCACACTTTTTCCAAACTCTGCACACTTTTTTCAAAACTCTGCACACTTTTTCCGAACTCTCTGCACATTTTTTCTAAACTCTGCACACTTTTTCCAAACTCTGCACACTTTTTCCGAAACTCTGCACACTTTTTCCGAAACTCTGCACACTTTTTTCCAAACTGCACAATTACACTTTTTCTTTGTGTCAACAATCCAGAAGCCATTTTCAGTGCTTGCATATAAATGAATCAAGCACATACTTTACTATTTCTTACACAAATAAAGAAGAAGGGGTTTGAATCAACTAAGTCTTTTTTTAAACACCTCAGCAGAGAAGTATAGCCTCAGAGACCTGTGGCATACAACTTGCATACCCCTGCAAAGAGTATAATTGGTGTATGCTGGCACATATATCGTGCATTGTGGGAGTCTCACATACTCAGAAATGCCTCAGAACTCACGAAACTGTGAGGTCATTTTGTGCTTAGCTGTACAAATAGTACGCACTTTGTTTAAGGTGTATCTTAAATTTTAAATCAATTTGAGCTTTTGTTTCTCATGTATTCACTTGCACAGAATAATAAATCTACCACATTTTAGTAACAGCCCTAATGCATGCTTATATTAATCATTATCAATGCAAAATTTGCTGTTCATCTCCTTTGCAAGACACATGCACAACCTATCACTGTGCTATTTGAGCCAAAAAACAGTGCATTTTGATGTAAAAATAGTCAAAACAGTAAAAATACTATATTTGTTCGACCATGACCCTTAATTAACAATCTTTATGGCACATGCTTAATTCAATCCAAATCCAAGATTTTGGTTCAATTTGTCCATTATTTGAAATGGCAGGGGCTACACACAACATGCATAAGCTTGTTGATGTGTTGCAAGAGTGGAACACTGCTTCAACACATTTAGCAAGGGCCAAGAATCTAAAAGGCCCAGGAAGTGACACAGGGCCAGGAAGTGATGATGGTACCATTTCCTGCAGAGGGCTGACAAGTCATATTTATAGGACTTCTGCAACAGGCGGCAATATGGGCAGCATGTTTGAACGCATCTCTACTTGTACTGGGATGTCAAATTTCTTGAATAGGTGGGAAAACAGGTGGGTTCAAACTTGTACTGGGATGTCATAAGCTTGGTTGAGTAGTAGTTATACCTGTCTCCCTAGATGGCAACCCTATAACATAGGCAATGGTTAAGGATAGGCAATGTTATAACATGGGCTAATGCTTAACCATTGCGCCCTGACCCCCACATCAGGGCGCAAGGCTCCACCCCCTCGCCTATCCTTAATCATTGCTACTTACGGACGTAGTCGGACAAAGTATGAATGCGCCTTAAGCGGGTGCCTGAGTACAGCAATTTTTCAGGGCCAAGAGCGACAGACAAGAATGATTTGTCAAAAACTCTTTTTGCTTTGACATAGTCTGTTAAATAAATTATACAAGTATATTAGATGTAACAATTTGGCGTAGACATGTGTCCAAAATAGAAATGCAAGAATAATCATTTCGATACTGTTATCAACTTGAGTATTTGGCCGTAAATATAGGGTAGCCTATTTGAGTAGTGTAGCTAGCTGTAAAATAATTTATCAGACAGCCAATTTTCATAGAAATAGGTTTTATTTGCACACATGTTGCTACACACCTGTCCAGGATTTCTTGGCCATAGCACTCATTATTAAAACCCTTCATACATGTAGGAAAATATTGCATTTTAATGGACCAGAGACTTAAAGATTACAGTACTGTTTGGTAGTCTTAAACAGTACACTGCATAGAGTAGACAAAGTCTGTAGAATTTATAAGAGTGCTTGTAAAGTTTGAGCAAAATTTGTACAGTTTGGAACATTTTTTGTAAAGTTTGGAACATTTTTTGTGAATTTTGGAACATTTTCTGTAAAGTTTGGAACATTTTTTGTAAATTTGGGAACATTTTTGTGTAAAGTTTGGAACATTTTTTGTAAAGTTCGGAACATTTCTTGTAAAGTTTGGAACATTTTTTGTAAAGTTTGGAACATTTTTTGTAAAGTATGGAACATTTCTTGTAAAGTTTGGAACATTTCTTGTAAAGTTTGGAACATTTTTTGTAAAGTATGGAATATTTCTTGTAAAGTTTGGAACATTTCTTTTAAAATTTGGAACATTTTTTAAAAGTCTGGAACAGTTTTTACAAGTTATAACATAGGAAGTTTGTAAAGTTGGAACATTTTTTGTAAAGTTTGGAACATTTTTAGTAAAGTTTAGAACATTTTTGTAAAGTTTGGAAAATTTTTTGTAAAGTTTGGAACATGTTTTCTAAAGTTTGGAACATTTCTTGTAAAGTTTGGAACATGTTTTGTAAAGTTTGAAACATTTCTTGTAAAGTTTGGAACATTTTTTGTAAACTTTGGAACAAAGCTGGTAAAGTTCAGAACAAAGCTTGTAAAGTCAAAATAGAGTTATATAAATGTTCAGATATCCAAATTCAGCCACAATAAAAGGAATATACTGAATCCAAAAATCCTTGCTGAGTTAATACGACAAGTTGCAGAGATAAACATAAGATATATATACTGTTAGGCATATGTGCAGAAATTTGTTTTTGTGAGGCAGCATTTTCCGCCTTACTGGGTAGGTGTTAGCAAGATATAAAGATAGTATTACACTGTACGCTTAAGATTTTGCTTGTTAATTCATAATTAGCATGTTGCCAAAGCACACAAAAATGTGCCAGAAATACACAATACTATTTAAATTCCACACTTTATTGGGAAAGTGTGTTGCAAAAATTAACTTACCTATTTTAAAATGTGCAACATTGACTAAACAATTTAGCAGCATGACAAACATAAGCTGCTGCTTTTGTCTGTAATGTAAAAATATCATCTAAGTACAGATTTATCTGCAAATCCTGGAATTTGAGACCACTTATTCAGAGTTTTGGCCTTTTTACAGGTGAAATATGGAAAATAAATAAACATCCCAATCTTTTAATGTAGAAGACTGCATTTTTAGTACTTTTTATCCAGTTTGTCATCTTTATAAGTTAAACATATAATAATTAATCGCAAACTTTGACTTTTAATATAATTTTGACCTCATTCTAGGCAGTTTGTAGATAAAAATAGAGATGTACTACTTGGCATAAAAGTTCGCCAAAGTCATACAAGAAATATTTTATATTCTCGAAATCGTCTGGCAGTATTGGACCCTAAGGCAGTAAGTAGGGGCAATCCCATCAGTGCTCAGCATCATCCCAGTCCTCAGCTCAGCCAAGCCGCTTCACCTCTGACTGTTTTATACTAAGGCTTTGTTTTGACTTGGTACCATGCCAACTCTTAATTCTGCTCTCACCAGCTCTTACATTATAACACTGCCAATATGCTATAATATAGCATCCTTGAAGGCCATGCTATGCACCAAAATATATAAAATTGCAGGTGCTTTCAGAATCAGGACCTAAATTTACAAAATTTTTAAATGCATTCTTCATCAATTGTCTCAGTCTGTGTACCCTGTGTGCACATATATGTAGAATTGTCCAGAATGCCATTCATATATAAAATTCTTTTGGTTTCTTCATTCAGTTTATTTGAATCAATGTACGCTAAGGCAGTAAGCACTTGTGGTTTTATTAATAAGCAAGCTTCAATGTGTATTTTGCTGAAAATAGCTTCAATTGATTCAAACTTAGTTTCACAGTATATGCATGTTCTGCCATATGGATGCCATTTTTTTGATGTGTATCTTCAGCTTTCTTAGCATTTTACACTTATTAAAACAACTAAAAGGGCATCAATATTCATAGCTATAATGCACTGAATTCACATGTTCCTTAAGCCGAGCAGGCCGTTGAAAACTTTAGTCACACTTGCTACATTTGTGTACTTTTTTATATTTTCATGGTGAGCTTCTTAATATAATGCTTCGAGTTTGCAACATTCAAGAGCGCCTTAACATCCATATTTATAGACTTTTAGCACTGCATTAGACATATCTAACACATCTGAACAGGCCTGGATGTGTTTGGATGTATAAAAACATGTAGAGGCATGTTTCTACAAGTCTAAACGTACCCTCAATTTATTGCATAAATCCAGCTAGTACCTCATCATAGCCACATATATATATATATATATATATATATATATATATATATATATATATATATATATATATATATATATATATATATATATATATATATATATATATATATATATATATATATATATATATATATATATATATATGTATTATATATATAATATATATATATATAATATATATATATATATATATATATATATATATATATATATATATATATATATATATATATATATATATATATATATATATATATATATATATATATATATATATATATATATATATATATATATATATATATATATATATATATATATATATATATATATATATATATATATATATATATATATATATATATATATATATATATATATATATATATATATATATATATATATATATATATATATATATATATATATATATATATATATATATATATATATATATATATGAACTTATGACACTTACTTAGACATGCTAAGACTTGTTTGTTTCAGCACTGCCTGCCTTATAAATATGATTTCTTGGCCTTTGCTTAGACAGACCTGAAAATTTTGTGGCTCCACCTATTGTAGAGACCTTATAAATATGACTTCCTGGCCCTTCATCACTTCCTGGTCCTCTCAGACATGTCCAGACTTGTTCCAGCACCATCTCCCCTATAAATATGACTTTGTGGCCCTTGCTTATGTTGCATTGAGTAGTGAGTTGAATGTCTTCCTGACCATTTGGCACTTCCTGGTCCTTTCTTAGACATGCTCAGACTTGTTCCAGCACCACCTGCCCTATAAATATGACTTCTTGGCCCTAGCTTAGGCTGCAGAAAAGTGGTCCCTGCATGTACAAAAGTAGGCAGGATGCCCCATGTTATAATATGACAGTGCTCCAAAATATGCTTGTTAGGGTCACATGACATTTTCAAATACATCAAGGATTATTTGGACAAGTCTAGACATGTTTGCCATTCATGCATAAGTCCACTTAGCACCTCTTGATATCCTATCTATAAATAATAGCATGATCAGCGCTGAAACAGCATCAAATTCTGCTTACTTCCTATTCGTCATTAGTCAAAAAATGTTTATAATTATATATGAAATATAATACCATATGGGGTCTTCCTATGTCCAGCTGGAGCGTACCCCCAAAAGTGTACAAACAGGTCCCAACCATAAAAAGCGGTTCCTGTAATGTGCTTAAGCATAAGAGCCTTGTTTTACCATGTTTTGTGTGTGATGTGCCCCCACAATGCGCTTGCAAGGGGGTCTCTATACTACTAAAGATATGGCGACTTATGAAGGGGTTCTGGTCGAATGGATCTGGCACAGCAAGTCTGAATCGATGGAGCGATTGTTCAACAATTTTTGCAATGCGTGTGCTTCTATGTATAATGTTTGTTGACAAATCATGGTAGTTTTTCATGTTGACGCTGTTGGCTTAGTATTATTTTGAAATATTCAACTTTTATGGACAAAATAAATGTCAAGTGCTCTCAAAGTTCAAAATTAGTCAACTTTTTCCAGAGTGAATGAAATGTTGTAATATTATACATTTTCTTGCTCCATTTTCAACGATGAGCTCGAAAAACTAAACTTTAAAATTTAATTTTCGCTCTTTAAAAAAATTGTGTTCGAAAAAATATTCCACCACTTGGGCGCATTACTGTAAGTACCAGACGCATAATTGGTCGACCAAAGAGGTCAGCCCAGTATAATTAATTGCGCACTTTTGTTTACTTAAGTGAGCGCTCGGGTCGCTTATTTGTTTGCTCGAGTCGCTCTGGTCAGAACTGGCGGCGTGCCCCCAGGATCGGATTCAGTCAAAATATATATTCTAGTCGACTTACTGTAGCAGACAGCCTCATTCAGTGTACGCTGACAGCATCCTACGTCCCACTTCGCACATTCCACACTTCCTTTTTGTTCTCCTGGGACTATAGAGACCCCGAACTCCCATATGCGCACATATGTACATGTCTGGTCACGACTTCAGTGTCAAAATAAGATTGTATAATTAAGTAGTGCCATTAGAACGTGCTCTGAGTTTACTGAAACAAAAGAAGCTTACACTAAATGAATTTAATTTATGTTGATAGCGTTCAATTGACTCAGATTCGGAAGGTGAATATTAAAAAGACTTTTCTTGATGGCTGATGTTACCTGGAATGCTGAACCAGTTTGTTGGAAGAGTTTTCGAATGGATGGATGGATAGATGTCTTTGTATAATGGTTGCTTCCGATGGATTCTTCTAGAGATTTCTTAAATTTAGATTTCCTCGAAGTTGAAGCTAAATTATTTTACCTGCATTGATACCAGTCGATATTTAATGACATCATTTTTATTTTTAAGCTTGGAGTGCAGGTTGACATTTACGCCTGATAATGTAGTGCGCTTAACTGAACACCTTCAACCTGCAGCATTAGATAGCTCACTTAGTAGGAAAATAACTCCTTTAACTCAACGCTCAATTCTGGACAAATTAGCTCGAGCTGACTGCAAAGCTAATAAAAAATGCATGCCTAATCATGTGAAAAACTAGGGCAAGATTTTTAAGGAAAACCGCCAACATACAAATCGCCCGAGCAGGCAAACTTTCAATCAATGTCAAATTAACCGAACACGCTACGCTAGCAAAAATTTGCCTTCAACTAATCATGTGAACCAGATGAAGGTGCAATAAGTCTTCTTTTAAAAAGTCTTAAATCAATAAACTGAAAAACTGACCCTTCGATAAAATTTCACATTCTAACTGACTTTCAAAGCAACTGACCCGCAGGCCACTATTATTAGTACAGATATTACAATTAATATAATATCATCATTGAGTTCAGTATTCCTAATTGTTTCATTTATTTTAATGAAAAGCACTTCACTGAAACCTGTCTTTCTCCGAATGAGCTTATTTCTCAGAAAAATTGAAAATTTCTGTCAAAAATTTACTCAAAATTCAAGCTAAATTGGTCAAAAAACAGCGATGAGATAATCCTGTACTAGAAATGATGAGATAATCCCGTCGAACATTTCTGTGATTATTTAGGGCTAGATGTAACGAAACGAAAATTAAGTTTGTATCCTTTGACAATGGATGAGAGGCTATTGATCCTGCTTTAGGCAAAATAATTTATAAGAGTCGAATAGTGATTAATTTAATATGTAAATTTGATTGGAAAAACCATTGAAAAAATTTTAATTTCGGAAGTTTCGAATTATATAAAATTTGGCAGTACGAAAAATCCTTTCAATTAGCTCACGAAGCTATTTGACGCTGAAAATTGATTTTCATGCACAAAGTTTCGTGAAATAGACTGAATGGAGGGATATTCGTAAGTTTTATGGATAATTTAGACTTCGGTCTTTTTCACATAAGTTTGGGCAAAAGTTTTGAAAACTATCCCCCGACAATAAACTGACAGATTGCGATTATAGCATTGATCTGATATATAATCATCGTGATCTGTCGGCTTATTGTCGATAAAAATTCTTAAAATTTATGCCGAAGTTATGTGAAATAGACTGCAAATGGGATGATAATCATAAGCAATCTTAAGGATAACGTCTCAAAACACTTTTGCCTGCTTCCTGCATGGCTCTGTCCCTTTTCGGTTTTGCTTCCACTTCAGCGAAGGGTCTTTTTTGATTCTCTTTTATTACTTCTTGTTTTGTTTTACAATACTGAAAAACAACACTAATATTTACAGACTTTGTTTATAAATATGTATGATAACCATATGATAAATGCCTCAAAATCGTGTCGAAAGGAGAAGGTATCTATAAACACATTGTTTTACACATGTCAAAGTACAGATATATGGAAGAAGGAAAGTAAGGCTTTACTTTTAGTTGAAAATGAGACACGAGTATAAACAAAAATAGAGAGAAAAGGTCGTTTATTAACGAATTGGAACATTAGCTTAAAATGAGAGATTTTGAATCATTATTCCAATTATGACGTGAATTTAGTGATGAAACGAAAGTTTTATGAAAACTTTTTCGAAAAGTGTACCAACGACCATATCGTATATCAAATTCTACTAGGATAGCGGCTATATTCTTTTCCACATTTCACTTCAGCAAAGTTGTGCTGATAGCCGACAATAAACAAATTATCACCTGATGCAAAAGTCGCAATTGTCGATTGCCTCACTCCGCCACCGCAATAATTGATTTGAAAAAACGAAATCGATAAAGTTTTAGTTTAATCTCAGCTTAACTCGGGTTGGACCGTTCCCAGACAAAGCATAGGACCGCTATTTTTAGTGGTCTGTTCACGACCTACATTATTACAAACCGGTATATTCTCTGTCGCCTCCACTTTACACTTGTTAGCTCATGCTTAGATCCCTAATTTAGGCTTAGCTATGATGTACTTTTGAACTTAGGCTTATAGGCTTAACTTTGACTTAGGAAGGCCGGGGATTTCCCTGCCTCTCGACTTTACACATAGCCTTACTCCCGCCCAGGTTTACTATTTCACTTTACACTCTGGCTTGTTTTACACTTAGGCTTAGCTACCCCTAACTATTCTAGTACACCAATTCGGTCTCACCCAGATAAAGTATTTATCGTCTACCAAGTTTTAGTACACCAATCCAATGTCGCCCAGGTTAATTTCACATAATTGATCCACCAAGATTTTAGTACACCAACCCGCCGCCTATGCTTAAGCATAGCCTATCCTCAACTATAAGACCCAGGGTCCCACCCATAACTACGGTCGTAAAACCCGAAATCTAAACTAAGGTCAAGGCTTGGATTAATGATGTCATTGCTGCAGTCTTTAGACATGCACAGAATGGGAATTATGGGAAGTGGGTAAAATTTTTAATAGCCTGTTTTGGGCTCAAAAGCGGTGGATTCGCGTCAAAAACATAATTTTTCGGCGTTTTTGACGATACTCTATCTTTTTAGTAGCGTAAAACATACAAATTCAGATATATTTAAAAAATCTAATAAATTGAGGAACAGTCGAAAATTGAGTATATGGTGCGAAGCGCCGACAATATAACACTTTTGAGCAAACAAAACGTAGCATCTGGTCTACGAATTTTCGGGAAAATGGCCAATTGTGGATCTCGAAAATTTCTGGAGGGGTGTGAAGCCATAGGTGGGTGGCACTAAAGGTCTGTGGGTGCAAGATTTTTAAAGGTCACAAAATTGCCTTAAAAATGGTCGTATGGCGAAAAAACTCCATTCATCAACGTTTCTCATCGAGCACTATCCATCGGAATCAAAAAAGTGCAAAAAAAACGAAAGAAAATTTCTAAATTTGAATTCTGGGGGAATATTCTGGTTTCTAGGGGGTGGGTATTTTGGTTTCTGGGGGTGCAAACCCACTCCACGCCCAGGCATGGGTGAAACTATAAATCTATAAATCCCATACATGGACAGCACAGCATACAGATTCTTGGAAGTAAACAAAATAGGAAAAAATATCAAGATTTTATTCTTGGTGTGTGTTGTGTAGGGCTAGTATATTTAATTCCGGAGCCTAAATTCCGATTCGTCCTTCGACCATTTGCGCTTACGATCATTCGCAACAACCAAATCACGAAATAATCGACAAAAATTCAATTCTTCGGGACAAACAGAGTAAGGGTGTCGACTTCACGGAGGAGTTTTCGCAAGATATCCGATCATGCGTACCTTCGACGGCCATAGATGCACAGTATGGCGTCTTGGAGTTCAACCAGACTGGGGTATGCGATATCGAGTTCTGTGTGCCAAAAATGAAGTTAGAAAACTGGTATAAAAAGCTTCATGTTTAAGGTGTCAATATGTCCCGATTTGGGGTATGGCACGGGAAGACTGGATAGGAAATTGAACTTTAAAGTCGGCTATCCGTCAGCCTGACACTACCAAGTGTTCATGTACGAGTTTTATTCGTGCCTCCAGGAAGAGAAAAGTCGTTGCATTACGAAGGGTTCGAACAAACTATGTTACTCTACAATTTATAGTCAATTCCAAGCACTTTGAAAAATATCATGTCATCGCTTTTAGCCTCCATTTTGCCTCATTTTTCTGAGAAAATTTCTCATTTTTACTTTCTAGGGATAGGCCCACAACCTTCCTTCCTTACGTGCATGTTCTACGAGTACTTGATTAACCAATGTATCGAATGCCATCTTTTGACAGTTGAATTTTTCTCATTCGATCTTTACAAGAGCAACAAATAAATCTCATTCGATAAAATAATCAAATTGTTTTCAGCAAAAGTGGGTTCAACTTGGTCTGTCTTTACGCAATCTTCATTACTCGTGGCTTAACATTTCGTGGCAGAAATCACGTTAGATAATTCATTTATTCATGTGTGTAATAATAATGATATGCACCTATATTTCAAGTTTTGTTCTCTGCGGGTTCGTCGCCTGAAAAGAACCATTTTTTAAAAAAATACTCGTAGCCGCAGAATTTTTGACTATTAAAAATTATTCCGACAAAGAAATTGATCGAAATACCACCTAATCTTACGACCCAAAACAGACTGCCGGAAAAGTGGGAGGAAAATCTGACAATCTTACCCGGTCTATGTAGTCAGTTTATTCTGCGTAACTAATGTAACAGCAGAAGCCTTTACGCTATTTTAACGAATTACAATACGGAATTAATCGTTTATTTGTTTTCCATAGTACAGTTCCAACGATTAATTGCCAAAATTATGTTTGATTTTAGGCGGCAAACGTTCTTTGCCTATGCCGACTTCGCGTCCTAATTCTATTTATAGATTTCGTCATAGGCGAAAACGATTGACAAACGCGTTCTGTCGCTGTTTGAACGTCCCCATCGGCGGGCATTTTGAAAAGTCGAATATTCGCGTAGCCGACTGCTCCTTCATTGCTGCCCGAATTTTCGGATACTAGTGAAATCTAAGCACGAAAAACTAAATTAAATTATTTTAGTGCGCACACGGGCACGACCTCAGAAATCCAAAGTCCCTCAAAATCGAGATGACCCCGGAAATGAATTTTCGAAATTTTTCGTTTCTTGACGATTTTTTGATGCCCGACAGTAAGAATTTGATTTAAAACGTCGAAAAATAGTGTTTTTTACCCCTACAATAAATTTTAGGTAATTTTTTGAACTTTGAAAATTTTTGGACCTCTAACCGGACCAACAGGATTTAGGCACTGGGCGTGTATGCCTACACGTCTCATTTATTACCATCATTTATAATTTTTTGACAGAAATTAATTCGAGAACATCATCATATTTTTTATTAAGCTTAGTAGCTTGGTACATCTAGTAAATTTTTTTAAATTTAAAATTATTATAAATAGGGTAAGAGCAAAATGAGATGGAATATTTAAATAAATTAAAAATTCATCTTTGGAATTAGAACTTATTCTAATTGAGGTTTTCTCATTTATGTATTGCAAATATCAGGGAAAGAATTTTTCGGAACTTCTCTCTTTGCGGTTTAAAGTTTGAAAGTTTTATTTACCTTGCAAGTTTTTAAAACCATCTCAGACATGTCAATTAATTTTGATGATTTGTTCTTCCCGTGCCTTGATCCTTGAATGAATTATAGAATTTTCCAACTCTTTAATTCTTTTTTGTTCTATTTTATTTGCTATTTATTCAATCAATCTTGTTTAGCCGATTATAATTTACACATTCGCGTATAAATCGCAGCCATTAATATTGTTTTTATGATCGAGAATTATTACTTAAATATTACGTTTTTAAAGATTTTCTCACATTAATAAACTCTTTTATTATTGAACATCCAACACTATTCATCATTCCTCTTGTTTCCAGTTATGGAGCTTATTTTTACTATTCTTCGATTTTTTTATTCGGAATTATTGTTTTCTTTTAATTTTAATTCAGATCCTAAGTCCGTACCTGAGTCGTTCCTGCGGGAATTTTCCACGCAATGGGTTTCCACATACGCTCGTCGTTTTTAAATGCGCCCCTCGTTCGGTAAAAACAGGCGAATTGTTTACCAAAACACAGTTTCGTCCTAATTCCCTGAGTAGCTTCGAAAAGATCAAATTTCATCACCAAATCTTCCGTCGTATTCATCGAACCGCTCGACAATCCGGCCATATCGAATGCGAATAAATAGGCGGCAACGTATGGTCTGTTGGCTTAAAATGTCAATTTCGTTTAAAATTCAAGATTTAAATTTAAATCTCCTTTATAAGTTGAGCAGTTTAGTGACATTTTCTTGAAGAAAAGGAGAGTGAATTTCGGGGAAGTCAGAGTACTGTCCACTATGGCCCTATCATAGACAAAAAGGAAGTAAGTAAGTTTATTTGTCACATAAAACGAAAGCAGCTAAAACAAGTAGATATAAAAAACTTGAAATGACGGATAAAATGAAGCAGAAATATAAACACAAAAAATAAAGAGTTAAAAATTATGCTGATCGCAAAATGTAACAGGGGGAGAAGGGAATTATTTATGCCGAGTGAATCAGCCCCCTCCCGATATTGAGACTTAAAGTTAAAGTTTTCTGCAAGTAGTTTCTCAAATTGACGTTAGCTTCTTTGCTTGTTTGACAATGGGTGGGTAACTTGTTCCACAAAAATGATGCACGATTTCCAAACCAAAATTTTCTGAATATTTGACGTATAAATTATTTGACTGATTGAAAGGGTTAAGACTGTTCGTCAAAATTTTCAGTGTATGGACGGTTCATGAATTTATAGGTTTCAATTAAGTCAATTTTTAAGAGTCTAGCTTCAAGTGACTCCAGATTTAAAAAGTTTAGTCTTCCGGAATAAGAAGCTATCTTGTTATAGCATATCCTAGTAGTGAGAATGTTTTTGAACTTTCTCTATAAAATTTATATCTTGAATAAAATGAGGAGACCAAATGACAGAACAATATTCGAGTGTTGGTCGAACGCAAGTCGTAGAAGCTTTAACCAATAACTTTACATTTTTTGACTCAGGAATTTTTAAAAGCTGCTAAGTTTTATGATACGCATTTTTAACAAGTTGATTGATATGTGGTGAGATTTTACCATCAGCTGACATTAACAGTCCTAAATCGCGACAAGAAATACTGCTCTCTAAATTTACCCCATATAAAGTGTAATTAAAACCAGGATTATTTTGACCAAAATGGAGAATAAGACATTTGTGTGCAGAAAGTTCTAATTTCCAAGTAAAAGACCAATTTATAACTTCATTCAGTGCAGATTGAATAATTTGGGCATCGGCAACAGAAGTTACTTCCTTATAGATAATAACGTCATCAGCGAACAATACACTAGATACATCAGTCGATAATGTTTGAGGTAAGTCGTTTATAAACAGCAGGAATAAGAGAGGACCAAGTACAGAGCCTTGAGGAACTCCGCTGGAAACTTCACACAAAGGTGAGAAAATTTGATTTATCATAACACGTTGTGAGCGGTTTGACAGAAAAGCAACAATCCATTTCAGTAAATCTCCCAAACTGCTGTAATTTGAAGAGAAGCATTTTATGGGGAAACAGTGTCAAAAGCTTTAGCAAAATCCAGGTTTATAATATCAGTAGGTATCTTATTATCCAAATTTTTGGTCGAGTCGTTTGTACATTTCAGTAATTGTAGGGAGGTAGATTTGCCAGAACGAAAGCCAAATTGTAAAGGTGACAACATTTTGTGATTTTCAACGTGAACCATAATTTGGCGTTTGATAATCGTTTCCATAACTTTACAGCAAACGCAAGTAAGAGAAATGGGACGATAATTTTCGACAAGCTACGTAGGTCCTTTTCTGTGAATAGCTGTAACATTTGATTTTAACCAATCAGTGGGTAAGGCGTGAGAACGAAAAGAAAGTTCGAAAATAGTTAGCAAAGGGTAACATATGACATCGGCCAACGTTTTGAGAAAAATAGGAGGTAAACAGTCAGGATCTTCGGAAAGATTTGCCTTAAGATGCTTCAAAGTCATTCTTATTTCATCAGCGGTAAAACCAATATTTTTAGCACAAAAGAATTTATTACATGTATTTTGTTTATTCATTGAAGACAACAAAAGTTAAATTAATGCTTTAAAGTCGTAGACACACACCGGGCCTTCGGACTGCCGATCCAGCGAAACTCGTTCCAAGAAACAAGCGTAAAAGCAACAAATTTCTTCGAAAAGTGTAACAGGATTGAAGGAAATAAGTACAAAAAAGGTCATTCGACATTGAGCGCTAGAAAAATCAAGCGACCATTTAATCCGCTAAAAACGCATAATATTCTTAGGCATAGTTGAAGACTAGAAATTCTACACTGGACTTCAGCAGACATTCTGGTATGCTTCAACCTCCCACACTCCTGGTATAAATCGTACGTGTTCTGGGAGTGTGTTACACCCCATACTTCCTGCAGAATGGTTGCGTTGCGACCCCTCAATATTGTGAATTTACCTATAAGTGCGCTCGCTTTTAGTTATGGCTTAAAATTTTAAAATATTTGCCGCTTCTTTTAATTCATTTTTCAATAATATTTTGCTCAATTTGCTTGAATTTAATAATTTTATATTATTATTGTTTTTTACATACCCAGTTTTTATTTTAATTTTCTGTGTCAGAGACGCCGATGTCTCCAACGCGTATCCATCGTGTTTGAGCCCGAAATAGTTACTAGAAATTGTTTAGATTCACCCTCTCCCCAGAATTTCCAAGCTGTGCGTATCCAAACAACCCCGACCTCTAATACCGAAACTACACTCCATGCATGAGCGGCAACCAAATTTGGTGGTCCGATGGGGTAGAATTGCCAAAAATAGCGCCAAAAATTTAATTCTGAGGCCAATCAATTTGACAGGGTCAGATGAATTGGGAGCGGGTGCGCCGGATTCTAGGGGACCTCCGACGCCCTTGTGTGCTGCTCTCGTACCGGGTCCGTTTCGTATGCCAGTCAATTGATTATGAAAAGCGCCCGATTGCTGCCTGAACAGTCGCATCACGCCGCCGAACGCCGGAAATAAAATGGTCGTTTTATAGGCGCAAAGCCCTTGGGCGAAGCTGCATTCGACGGCGCGACAAACGCGCGCCGCTTCGTTCGGCGTCGCCGTCGCCGTCGCCGCCGCATTGCCGCCGGTGACGCGAACGTTGGCGTCGGCGTTCGGTCGATAAAATCTGAGCAACGACGTCGGCGGCGTTCGACGCGGCGACGCGATTATCGGCATTCGCGTCGGTATCAACGGCCTGACGGTGCGGATCGGCAACGACGGCGCGGGCGGCGTAGTCGAAATTTCCGTTGAGGCACTCTTGCCGTCTAAAACGAGGATGAACTTTTTCGGGGATGAATGTTGAGTTGAGGAAATATTCTGAGAAAATTTTAGTAGTTTTATTAACAAAGAAAACGTTGAGCAAGGAGAAAAATCGTTGCTAAAGAAACAGATAGGCACTCATTTGTGAAAGAAAGAGGGTGAGAAAAAAGGAAAATAAATGAAGAAAATTAGTCAAGGCTAGCGACAATATTTTAGAATAAAGTAAGTCGTTGCGTCGAAAGAGGGTCAGACAGAATATTTGGTCCACCGATCGTTGATTTCTTTCAAAAATGATTGAAATTAACGAAAATCCGTGATTTGAATAAAAATTTTGTTGACACTGTGTATCATTCTCAATCGTAAAATGGGACATTCTGTGCACGTATTGTTCAGTAGCGGATTTAGAATTTTCTGGCAGGGGGGCGGAACACGACAAGAGGCGCCCCCGTCTCCGCTCTTAATCCACGCTTGGTATTGTTCAAACCTTCGAATACCAGCACACGGGAGACATAATCAAGATACACAGCATATTAGTTGGGAGTTGTCCGAGCGAAAGAGGCAAGTTTAAGCGAGCTGAAGAAAGCCAAAAGACGTAAAATCTCTAGCAAGTAAGCAAAAAAGCATAGAGAACAGTGTTCAAAGTAGATAAGTTTCTTTAAAAGCACTGTGAAACGCATTGCTTTTCATGGCAAACTGCTGTCTAAAATTTTACTCAAATTCGATTTGCATCTAAAATCTAGGAGTTTAGCTCTTTTCAACTAAAGTAAATAAAATTAGAATCTAAAATTCTGAAATCTAAACTCTGAGATTTGAAGTCTGAAATTTAAATTCTAAATCTCAAATTGGTCTACTTGTCACACTGTAGCTACATAGGTACATCGGCACACCAAATATATTCTGAAAACAGTGCCTGAATGATACGTTCACAATTACGCATGAACAGTTTTCGAGCAAATGCTAAAAATCGTCATCTAAATCGCGAAATTTCACATTCAAGTAATGCATATGAACGTTTGGAAAATTCTGCGAGGCTATTACACCAAATTAATCTATGTACAACGCCTAAAGTCGTAGAACCAAACCATACGATTTAGAGTAGAAAATTTGCGTAAATTCACGAGAAAATCAGAAGCGAAATGAAAAGACGAGAAAAATGTAACGTAGAACGAGACTAAGAAAATCCTGAGGTAAATGAGATTGAAGCTTAAATTTACCGCATAATTTGTATGTGACGTACATGTCGTCCAGTATAACCACCGATCCTTTATCGTTAATGAAGTTGCTCGCTTTTATAATGATCTAAAAAGGGTCAAAATCAGTATTCAAAGTCGTAGATCTGCCAAAAAAACAATCGAATACTAAAAATAAACACAAAAGATAAGCAGGCACGTAGCTGGCCCTCCTATTTTGGGGGACCAACACCAATTTTGGGGGGTCTAAGACAAAAATAACACAAAATAAAGTGTAAAAAGTCCTATTTTTCCGGTTTTTTTTAATTTAGGGGGTCCGGACCCCAGTCCCCCCCCCCACAGCTACGTGCCTGAAGAGTAGGGCCTATGATGACCTTAGGGCCTCCAACCCGGATATTATTTCACGTGATTTTTAACATTAGCAGCTGGAATTTTCCTGAGACTAGCTCGAAAATGAAAAAAGAAATGTCAAAACGTTTGTAAACCAGCTTTTTTATTCTAGAAAAAGAGAAGAGACGCATTATGGCGTAAAATTAAGGCTGTCCCTGATTTTCAAGAAAAATATTGACAATATAGACTGATAAATAGTGAAGTCAAATTGAAAAAATAATCCTGAAAGTTTCTTTTATAATTTCATGCTATTAGATTTCGATCGGGCGAAACACTAGCTCGCGTGGGCCAGAAAGTCTGCGTTTCTAGACCGTACCTGGAAGGCAACCAAATTCTGCGGTCTGATGAAGCATTATCGTTAAAAATTCAATTCTGAGAGTTTTCCGGATTCTGAGGGGCTTTCTTAAAATTTTCGGAGCCTGATCCCATCCCAACCCTTTACTCCCATGCGTTGTCTGGGCCAGACATGCATTTAAGGGAAGAATTTTGGGACGCCTAGACCCCAGAATGGAAAGATATGAAATTTTCTGGGGGAAAATGAGGCAAGATAAAGCCATAAATGTTTGAAAATCAGAAAATTTTTTAATGCTTCACATTGACAAGAAACTATGAAACGCTAGTCTTAACGCCACTTTAGTAATTTTAATAGTTTCTGAGGTCATTTTAGCCCAAAAACCTCATTTACCGACCAACTCAGAACGGCTGACCCCCTTTCGATCGAACCTGCTCTTTATCTACGGTGTGAAAGTGGACCACTGAATATAAAAGGCTCCCGCAGGATTGAACTTTTCACTTTTTTCGCTCTTACGATTAACCTTTCCGCACTTTTCCTGATCCTTATAAATTTTTAACCCCAAAATTCGAAATTTAGACGCGGCCCATGCGAACATTTTCTGTTGAATAACTAATTCTAAACAACTCCCTGACATGTTTGTGAATTAAATTTTGGCATGTCAACTTATTGGTGCAACAATTGGCGACGTAATTTACATAATACATATTTCGAAATAAAGACATGAAATGATTTCAAACTTCCAGCTTCGATGATAATTTTCTTGTTTTTAAAGTGCATACCGCAGGATAATCGTCTTCGATATTAAGGACGACATGACTAGGACCCGGCTGTCGACTGGCCGGAACTTTTTGGCAACCTATAGGCCCACTTTCGTCGAAAAACGTCCGCCTATAGCAAACTTCCAAAATGACGCCGTCGCTCATCCAGTAACGAAAATTAACCATTAGTCTTATTTTAAAATAAAATAAAATAAATAAAAGGACAAAAATAAATTATATAAAACTGTGAAGAACTTCAAAATAAAATAAAATAAAATAAAATAATACGGAGGTTGAAATGGATACCTATAGTCCGTTTTTTTAATCTAGTGCATGGATCCGCTCGCAAAACTAATATGCTCATTACTGTAACGCTCCATTTTTCCCTGGCTCGACGGAGCCGGTAGCAAATTTTTTCATAGATATGCGGTGTCGAGCGATAAATGATTCGAGTGTACAGTAATAAGAAAAAATGGTTTGCCGAACGAATTCATGCACTAGGTTAAACAAATAAACTGTACAAAATGAAATAAGTGAGACGATGAACTTTTTCTGGATACTTATTCAAAGAAATAAATATTTATTCACACGCAATTTGTTGATCTCTTCTTTCGGTATTTACCTTTTTCGATTATATTCGAGGTTATTCTAAAAATTTTAACCGAAAATTCCTTAAATTTTGAACTGTCTTTGGAACATTTCTTTTTATGTACAAAGTAGCAAAATACCCAGAATCAAACATTTTAAACTAACACGACAGTAATAATCTAAATCTCAGAAATGACTAAAGATTTTATTTCAAAATAATTCAAATGATTAGAAATCAAGGAAATGATACAGATATGTTTGTTCGCAGATTGAACATCAAGCTCAAATATTTTATCGTGTTTATTTCCATTTCATATTTTTCCGAGAAAGGACTAATTTTTTCTAAATTTAAAAATATAAATGCTAGTCTAAAAATTTCTAACCATTTTCATTATTTCCATTAATTCTAGAGCATAATAATATAAAAAATGTCGAAAACATGAACTGTCGAACAAATTGAACAAAAAATAAGTATTGTTGAAAAAGAAATTTACTTTAGATAGCTAACACTTTTGAAGAGTAAAATTGCGAGAAAAAACTTTGATTGCGTAGTCATTAAGAAAAAGCTTTTCAAACTATTATTACCGGAAATTCACAACAACTGGTCCATCCAAACAGGAAATAGAGCACGATTCAAAATAAGCCGCATCTTCCGACCTACGTCGTTTGCCCGAATAAGCAACTAACGAATCTTGATCTAAACATTCGAGGTATTTTGAAAAATTCAATAAGAATAATGCCAATGTTTTAGCGAAAAGTTAAATAAATAGGTCAAACACTTACATTAGGGAAAAAAGCATTCGCATTTTATTTTTTATTTTAGATTTTCGAAAATTTCTTCATTTTATTTTACTCTGCTAGCATTGCACCTGGCCCATCCTGAGTACCAAAAAAGCTCTGCAGCCTTTTAGTGTCAATTAGCCCCTCGATACGACGCCACGCTATTTGTTCGGCCCCGATTTTAGTCACATAATCGCTATTGGCATTTATCCAACAAGAAGAGGTATAAAATCCAGTGTTCATTTCGCCCGACGCCTGCACAGGGCCTCCGTTTTGAAATAAAAACTCTGCGAAAATCGATATAACTAGAAATCGATGAATAGAATTTAGTAATATTTAAATTTTAGTATAAAAAGCTTTAAAACACAATTAATCTCAGAACAAGTTTTACAAACGAATAAAAGATCAGTCAGTCGTATTTGTTACAAATTGCTTAAATTTTTAATTAAAATTTATCTCAAAGAAATAAATATTACGATTTATAATTTGAATATTTGAAATCGGTTCCATCATGAAAAGGCTGGAAAAAAGATGAACGAACGTAAGGTATTCTTATGAACGATGTCAAAAAAGGTATAATCGGTATAAAAAACATTTTTACTTGAAAATGAAACCAAATTACATGATGGCCTATAAAAAGATTACAACTAGCAAAGAAAAATGCTCCGATGGAACAAAAATGACGAATATACTTGAAATTACGCATCATTAAGGGCATAAATGGAGAGGGACCAGTGAAAAATTACCTTTAAATTCCTGTGAAAGTTGTAAGAATCTACTAGAAATTAAACTTCCGCCGAAAAAAAGCGAAAAATCGAAGTATATTCTGCGGCCCGCGGAAGGGAGTTGCACTTCCGACTTAAACATAAATGAGATGAATAGCTTATTCCTTGAAAAGAAGCGATCACTAATCATAAATGACATAATGTGCATTCTTAACGCTGTCATGGCACGCACTGCTATGGGGTAGCAATTAAAAAGATGGTGTGCTTGTCATTATTCATCTAAAAAGCCATTGACGATCAACTAAATACTGGTTGTATATTGAAAGAGAAATTTGATATTGATAAGAAACTACATCGGTTATTAAAATACATCAAAGCTTCCTCATAATCTCTTTTTCTGAGCTAGCGGACGATGTTTTGTGAAGGCACGCTTTTTTAAAAGCCGCAGAATATACTCCTATTTTTTGCGTTTCTTAGCGGAAGTCTAATTTTCAGTAGATTCACGAAACTTCCACAGGCATACATAGGTAACTTTTCCATAGTCTCCTCCTTTTATGTCCTTACTGATGCGTAATTCCAAGTATATTCGTCCTTTTTGTTCCATCGGAGCATTTTTCTTTGCCAGTACCCTTCTTTTAATTAGCATGATTTGAGTAAATCAGTCAGTAAACACATACGGTAACATGCCACAATAATGGCAGCAGTCCAAGAATGCGGGAAACAATATTGTTCTGAACATCAGCATCATCTTTTTTAAACAAGACAACCTCACCGTATTATAACAGAGCAAATGTTTTCAGCGTATACCTCACGCAATTACTGGGTGTAAAGTACGCTTACACTCAGATTCGTAATCCTAATAATACATGGAACATTTTTAAAAAAGTTAAGCTTTTGCAACGCTCCGAAGCTAAAGATAATTTTCAGCGTAAACTTTACACAACTACTTAGGTAAAGAAAATATACAGTAAGATTCGTAATCTTACGATACGGATCATATTTTAGAAAAATTCACGTTTGGCAACGCTCTGGATGTAAAATAAATTTGTAGCGTAAAGTATACACATCAACAATAGATGAACGCAACTATTGGGTATACAGAAAACTAATAGTCAGATTCCTAATTCTGACATCACGTAGAACATTTGAAAAAAATTGAGATCCCGCAACACTCTAGAATTAAATTTAATTTTCAGAGTGAACTTTACACAACCACCGATGTGTAAAGAAGATTTTAGTCGAATTCGTAATTCTGATATGACTCTGATGTTACGATCAATATTCATGAAAAAATTAAGTATTCACAACGATCTGGAGACAAATAAATATTAGATGTAAACCACCTTACACTACTGTTGACTGTAAACAAACGCACCCAACTGGTGTATGATGTTTGACCCCTGGTACATTTTTAGACTTTTAGACTTGTGATCATGTCCAGACTCATGACAGGAGAAGTTGGCAGAAAGAAACAAGACAGAAACACGTTTAGTACTCCCGATTTTTGACTTTACACCTCACGGAATAGCTCAATATTGATGTATATAAACACAATTTGCTGTGACGTGTATCCCTTAAAAAGTACTTATTTTTATTCTATTCAACTTATTCAGAACTTTTAAACGGAGAGTGGCGAACTAAAAAGTGACAAACGTATTTTTCCACCATCCATCGCATTGTAGACTTTAATAAATCTGAACTTAACTTACCACTGAGTGTAAAGAAATTCAGTTTGGGCCAGTTTGTAGCTCTCTAAATTTTAGTACGTTTTTGTGTGAAAAACTTCTGTTCCGCATTGTATTTGAGATATTGACCAATCAAAAAAGGAGAAAAAAACGTTTTTTCGCCCAATGTTACACCCCGATTTCGAAATTTACACCTCCAAAAGTAAATCAATATTGAATTTTTTAAACGCGGTTTGCTGCGACGTTTAGCCCTTAGAACGTGCTTTAGTTTTATACTATTCAATTTGTCTCAACTTATTACCGGAAAAATTGGCGGGGAAATCTGAGACAAAACCTGTTTTTTACACCATTCACTAGAGTGTAAAGTCTCAACTCCAATATCTAACTTCGTAGTACATTTCTGCTGGGAAAAATTTCTTGGGACTCATAATCGAAGTTGTTGCAGACAAAACAGAGGCCAAAATGTGTTTTTCCACCCTCAGATTCTTTACTTTCTTTACACTGCGACTTTAGAAATAAGTCACTCTTGACAAAATAATAAATGTAACTTAGCTCAATCGATTGTCCACATTTTAATAAAAGCAGACTGAACAGAATGCAAAACTGAGCTAGAAAAGTCGTGAGCCCCGCCAAAATTTTAAAAGTACATATTATAACGTTACAGTAAAACTTTACACGCTCTTTACACACCGAGTGGAACTGTAAGAAGAAATAAAAAAATGACGGCTTCGAATTTTTCTATTATCTATTTTTCCATCTTTTAAAAATCGCATAATACTGAAGCGTCCGGTAATAGCTGTAGGGGCGGGGGTTATTATAGGTATGCGCCAATGCGCTACCTACCATACATTTTGAACATTACTAAACTCGTAGACATAGATGCACAGCATGGCCTATCTGGAGAAAGGGGTCAAAAATTAAGATTTTGTGGGCCAAAATGACCTCAAAAACTAGTATAAGCGCTAAAATAGAGGTAAAACTACGTTATTACACAGTTTCTGATCGATTTGAATCACATTTTTAGCCTTCGTTTTGCCTTATTTTCCCTACAAAATCTTTCCATTTTTCCAGTCTGGGGGATCTAGACTACACGTGGGCACGGAGGGTGGTATGCAACCCTCTGAAAGCCAAACACCCCTTTCCAAATCATTTTACCCCCAGAATTCAATTTTTGGAATTTTTTTTGTACCAATTGATAGTGCTCGAGGAGCAAAGTTGAAAAATGGTGTTTTTCGCCATAACGACCATTTTTAAGACCATTTTCCGATCTTTAAAAAATTTTGCACCTCCTCCCCACACCCTCCCCCAGAATTTTGGTGCTTCCCACCTATGGTACCCTCAGACCCCCGACCACCCACGTTCATATCTGCTCGTGGACATGTTAAACGCGTTGCCAATCTGCAGACAATTTTAGAATTTTTGAAAGAGCAAACATATGGCCACAAAATTTTGAAATTTCATCGAGTAATCCAACTATTGCTTTTTTGGTTGACGCTTTTGTTTGCGAAATAAAAAGTGAAGGAAAAAGAGAACATAAAAAATTAAAATAACAAATTTAATAAAAACAACAAAGTTTTTGCGTCTTTGCTCTGTTGAATACTAATTTAGAATTGTTAATTCTATTTTTATGAGTTTTCATCACTTCGCGCTTAAATTGCGTTTGTATTAAAATAAAGTTAAATTTACGAAGATTCGTTGCATTAACGAATTCTGAATAACTAAAGTCACGAATGAGAGGTTAGGTAGTATACGATTTTTCCTAAGAAAAAATTTACACCGCATAAATGAAGCATAGCCAAATTATTGGGGAAGAATGCTTGTCCTCGTTCTTATTGGCCACCCTGTATAAAATTTAGACAAGCGAATTGAAAAATATTTAACATAAAATGAAACTAATTTATATAAATTAGTTTAAAATACAACAGCCAGAACAAAAATTTTTTACGTCTTAAACCGTATTTAGGTGCGTTAAATGAAGGAAAGAGACATAATTCTTACCGGTCGAATCGTAATCGAAAACTTGTACATTCGGACCGAAAAATCCTACAAAGGTGCTCGAATAGTAATCGTAAGAAATGCAAGAGAAAAATAAAAGATTAAAATTGCTAAAAATGTACAGAATCGACCGAAATCTGATTAAAATCCAGAAACTAATAAAATTACCGCCGACGAATAATCGTTCAGGAAGACAATAAAAAAAATTTTTATACATGTAAAACGATTTTGTTATACAAAATTAAAATCGAAAAAATTTTATTTACAGATAAAACGACGATAAATAGAAGTTAAATCCGAGTATGCTGTTTGCTCGCCTGATGACTAAATCAATAAATTAATAGGCAAATAGTGCTAATTAATAAAATGACATATATGGCCGGACATGCCGTGGGAAAAATAAGGCGAACTTAAGGCAAAAATGGATGAGAATTAAAATATTTCTGTAAAAGTGCTCAAGATTAAGCAGATACTAGGAATTAATATAATTTTTACTCTATGCTTTTTTACTCTAATAAAGCTTGCAAACTGAAACCCAGACCGTCATTGACGCGGCGGATTTAGAAGTTGGAATTCGAACCCACCAGGCTCCCATAATCAAATTTTTTGCCCTAAGACGACTTCGTTGTTTCTTTGAGCCACCTTCGAAAAATATTTTTTCCGAAAATTTGCTGGACCGCCCGAGAGGGGTCCACAAATTTTCAAGAGTCAAAATGTGCAGAAAAATTTATGTTAGAGGCTAAAAAGCCGGATTGTTTCTCATCGACCTTGAAACTTCGTCTTCAAAAAGCTGAAAAAATTTCATGAAAAAATGAAACAAACTTTGAAAAATTCTATTCTGGGCCTAGAGTCTTCCTAATTCTAGAGTCCAGACCTCCAGACTCCGCCGCTCATGCGCGATTAGACTAAATGAGCAATGCAATATCGACTGAATTAAAACAACACAAACGAAAAGAGTATAAAAACAAAAAGAGGCGAAAAATTAACGCAACGGCAAGCACGAAAAATATTCAATGCTAACAATCGGATAATTTAAAAAAAACCAGAATTGAAATTTTACTCTCTTCATCCGAAGCGCCAGCTTCTGAAGCAAAATCTTTCTGCGATGATTGAGTTCGCGGTCCAACGATTCTATTGGTCCTACTAACTGGCGCCCCACTGTAAGCTTAAATTGATCGTTATAAAAAACAGGAATAAAACGAAAATAATACCCAATATTTCATAATTTTTTAACATAGTATTTTCCTCAGTATTTTTCTTATTTCGTGAGATAATAAAATTCAAATTATTGCGTGTGGAAATGTTATTTCCAATTATTTTAGGCAAATAATTAAATTGCTTAGTAAAAAGATAAACAAATACTCGTGAGTTTGTAAATCAGCTGATAAAATAATAAATAAAGCGAATGACGAAATTTCAAAAGAGAAAATTAGAATGTGCAAAATGTTTTAGCGAATCCACAATATAGCGAAAATCATTGGTGTCTAAATTAAGGAATTGATGAAAAATTCGGTATAAATTAATAAATGTTTTATAAGGTGGAAAATAAGAAACAAAGCAAACCAAATATTACTCAGAACTAAAATTTGGTATAAGTCGAGAAATATTGATAATAATTAATAGTAATATTATTTATTTAATTAATCTTTTAATTAATGTAATAGAGTATCATAAAATAAAATTACTTGTTGAATACAGAGCGGCTATCAGCGAAACTAATAACACATTGTCAAATAAGTCCATATTAACGGGAAAATTCAATTTTTACGTTCGAATCGGTAAGCGATAACAAATTGAATCGATCGTGCTTTTATTTGTTTCAATTAATTTTAATCCACTTCGGCCGGCAAATCTTCCGATCAACGGCATAACTCGTCAATAAAATCCGTGATTAATTAACGGAATAATTCTATATTCCTTAACTTAATTATCATCCAGCCGAGTTAATTAAGTCAAACGCATCTCCAAGTCGATTCGTTAATACATAGATCCGGCTGTAAATCGGAAAGTATCTATCGATTTTTCAAACATTCAAAAATCTAAAAAAAACAAATTCGTTAAATTTCTTTCAAGCTAGCCAATAAATATAAATTTTTTCATAGTTTAAAATGAGAATTTTTTAATTTATATTTTAAAACTTTAATATTCCATTTAAAATCGAATAATCCAAAATTTAAAAAGACTCTTACATCCGACCGATTTATTGACCGAAAACCGGAAGAATCGTCACAGATAATGGTGTCGAACGCGTAAGACGTTGTTCATTGAGAACGTGCAGTACCTAACATAAACTCCGGTACGACAGTCGTTAAATACCGGAATCACACCTAAATTTAGGCACGTTTTAATGATTCCTTTGGGCTCGCCGAAGTTATTTTGTGTTCTACGCACGTGTTATTTCGTCTCAATATAATATTTATCATTGCGCTGGCGAAAATATTAACCATGGGATGCAGACCGAGTGTGCGCGACATAAATTATTTTATTTTTAATTTAAGAATTTGAATGAAAAGGCTACTAGCTATTTTCTTTTTCGTCTATTTTTAATATAATTTAATAATAATAATAATATATAATAATAATAATAATATTAATAATAATAATGATAATAATAATAATCATAATCATAAACATAATAATAATTAACAATACTACTACTACTACTACTGACTACGTACTACTACTACATACTACTACTACTACTACTACTACTACTACTACTACTACTACTACTACTACTACTACTACTACTACTACTACTACTACTACTACTACTACTACTACTACTACTACTACTGCTACTACTACTACTACTACTACTACTACTACTGCTACTACTACTACTACTACTACTGCTACTACTACTACTACTACTACTACTACTACTACTACTACTACTACTACTACTACTACTACTACTACTACTACTACTACTACTACTACTACTACTACTATTACTACTACTATTACCACTACTACTACTACTACTACTACTACTACTACTGATAATAATAATAATAATAATAATAATAATAATAATAATAATAATAATAATAATAATAATAATAATAGTAATAATAATAATAATAATAATAATAATAATAATAATAATAATAATAATAATAATAATAATAATAATAATAATAATAATAATAATAATAATAATAATAATAATAATAATAATAATAATAATAATAATAATAATAATATTAATAGTTATTATTATTATTATTATTATAAATAAAGTAACATTTAGTATTGCTACTGCGACATCTCCTCCTTAAATGTTTTCAAGCAATAAAGAATTTAAAATTAGGTACCTACAATTCTTATCCGAACGATTACGATTAATATCAAGTGATACTTTATGTTAGATAAAAAGCGAACATGAAATTGATAAACTAATCTGTCAGAACGCCAAGTATTTGCAAGTTAATTAAATACTTTTGAATTTCAGGAAATATAATAAATAGTCCATTTTTAACGTATTTTACTAAACTGGGTGAAGTCATTTAGTACCAAAGCATAATAAACTTGATGTTGTTTTCGGTTTTCGTTGTCTCGGTTGAAGTTTTCAAGGAATTCGATGGAATTCACGCAAAGTGTTGTCATTGTCAGAATCGGCGCATTGATTAGCGCATGAACATCGTAAAAATTATTTTTTAGGCATTTGCAAAAGATGTCATCACTGGGCCATATTTAGGTTGTAGATGGCATGAAAATTCCGGAGCCATAAATAATTGCACATGTGAATAGTGCCAAAAGGGTAAAGGTAGAAAAAATCATAAATCCGTGACGGCCTCATATAGATGTACCTTACAAACTAAGTGAGATCGTTTCGAGAATTATGTAGTTTTTTAAATTTACCAGAATAGGAAAGTAACGCGAATTACAATCGGGAGTGAAAATGCAAATCTTTCAGAAATGTTTTAATGTCGGTAGCGTGATCCTTCTGAGTCTCTGGACCATACATGGGCAGCGAGAAAATTCTGGAGGGGGTGAAATTGCCAAAAAAGTTACTAAAAATAGAATTCTGGAGGGGTCTACAGTAAAATGCGGGGGTTTTACAAGTTCTGGAGGGGGTGTATACCTGCCAGACCCCCCACGCCCATGTGTTGTCTGGACCAGCAATCGCAGCTAGCGAAATAGGGGAGAATGATATTAATACCTCAGTTTACGTTCTTTATTCTAAGTTCAAGCTAAGCGGAAGCGAGAGTCGACTATTTTAGTGAAAGAAGCACGCCAGAAAAGGACTCCCTAGACCTTGAAATTGCTCTTTACTTATATAACCCGTTTCATTAAGCTTTAAGGTTTTTGAAAAATTTAAAGTGTCTTCAAAAGTGTTTTAAACTAACTTTGTACCCTTTTATTCTATGCACACTATGTACAGTTATGGTAAGACCTTTGCCATCGTCAAACTGCATTACTGCATTGAAATTTTTATAATAATGTATGCGGATAAAATTCAAGAAAACCACAAAATTAAATGAAACAGACTATAGATAACGGGTTAAGACAAACGAAAATACACCTAGGCTTGGGGGGATTTGGGGTATGCACTCCCCAGAAACAAAAATACCCCCCCCTTCCAGAAATCAAAATACCCCCAGAATTGAATTTTTAAAATTTTTTTGTTTTTCTCGCAATTGTTTGATGCCAATGGATAGTGCTCAATGAGAAACGTTGAAAAATGGTGTTTTTTCACCATACCACTATTTTTAAGGTTATTTTCTGACTATTGAAAAATCTTGCACCCCCCTACCCCCAAAGAATTTTGGTGCTGCCCACGTATGAACGAAAAGGACCCAATTGTTTATTGGATCTCAAGGGAGCATTTAATGCCAGATTATCGCAACTGACTTTTATCATATTGTGTATATTCCGGCCACGTCCACTCATACTGAGTTTGTTTAGCCGAGCCAGCCTCCTAAAGAAGGGATTTTTCAAAGATAGTCGTCCCATTACCCTAACTAGAGAATTTTTCACCCCACCGTCTATTTCTGGCGAACTTGCTTCCTTGCGCCTTTTTATCGTAGTTTTTTGCCATGTTGGCCAGGTTTCACACCACCGGACACCAGAATTCGGCTGCTGCACGTAATGTTACCAACCAGCACGCAAGGGCGTGGGGAGAAAGGGTTTCACTGTGACCGCCCAGAATTGTGTAAGCTGAAATTCGTAAGCATAACCAACACAATAGATAACAATGCTACAATTTATGAAACATGAAAAAACGTCTGCTACCTGTTTATGTGTTTACTACAATTTTCCGTTCTCGTAAACCTTCTTATCTATCTAATGTCAAAGCATAGCATTCAACAAACTCAGCTAACAAAACGTTTCAGTTTTTATCGTAAATACCTATAGACAACCACGCTATATAAGTCCAACCCCAACCTCGCCAAGTGGTGTTTTACATTTTACATTCGCTCGTATACGAATCGTCATAGTATACCGTAACTATTTATCCATTCGTGGTGCCTTGCTTAATTTAATAAAACCTGTCGTCGTAGCCAAGCCCGTCTACAATTCGTTAGACCCCTCAAAAATTGAGAGA
>JAVLUZ010000145.1:15658609-15728991 GCA_036768485.1 Mermis nigrescens
TCCCCTAAATCCGTCCCTGAACTTAGACCCCTACAATTTGGTCGCTGCCCATAAGTATAGTCTGTTTCATTTTACTTTGTGATTTTCCTTTGAAGTTTTCCGCGAGAATATGGCTACAAAACGTGGTTGAAAGTACACAATTGGCGGCGTTCAGTAAATATTTTAATTAAATCCATGAGCAACTCGTTAAAATTATCTTGAAAATCTGTACAAACGAATAAAATTCTGATGCAGTAATGGCGGCTTAACAATGACAACGTCCCCTAAACTCGATGTACTGTAGAATATCACAACCATGACGTTCGTTTAAAACACTTTTGCAGGCCCTTCAAATTTTTTCATAAACTTGAAATTTAAATGAAATAGGTTTACAATCATTAATTTCTAAGATTACTGCTACAAATAGATGTATGCATATAAGTTCATTAAAGATATTGTAACGATATTATATCGCTAACGATTCAATATTCCTAACGCGAAATACACAGGGCGCACTTTTGACCCCTGCCTATGTTATAACGTAGAAAGGTAGATCCCCCTCAGGGCGCACATTTCCAAAGCCAGGGCGCACTTTTCTGAACCCCTTCTCCAACTGCCAACCTCGTCCTCCTAACACAGGACTGTCTCAAATAAGATCCCGAACTAATATTTCCGTAACTGCCCCCTCACCTCGTTCGTGGGGTGGGGGTTTGGGGTATGCACCCCCCCAAGAAACCGAAATACCCCCCCCCCCCGAGAAATCAAAATACCCCCCAGAATTCAAGTTTTAAATTTTTTTTCGTTTTTTTCGCAATTTTTTGATACCAATGGATAGTGCTCGATGAGAAACGTCGAAAAATGGTGTTTTTTCGCCATACCATCATTTTTAAGGCCATTTTTTACCTTCAAAAATCTTGCACACCCCCCCCCAGAATTTTCTTGCTGCCCACGTATGGTCGCAACGGTATACTGCTTAGTTTCAGTTTAAAAAATAAATCCATCAGGCGCTGGGGAAGTCCAGCGATCTCCTTGCCCGGCGATGAGAGGGTATGAAAATTTTCAAATTTAACCCTCCGTTTATCATGCTCTATGCCGTAGGCATAATGAATCACATAATTTACATTTTTGCTGTTCTCCCTCATTGTAAGTACGCTGAAACATACAAACTCATCGAACTCATGCGCTGCTTTTTTCGTAGCTTTTCCCTCAAATCGTTTCGCTGTTCGGATGTGCTATTTATAGCTGTTGCGCCTTTTTGCGCTCTAACCCGTCGAGATGGCTTTTCATCTCCGGATTGAATAACGCAATTTTTGGGTAATAGAGCAGTTTCGGCTTGCGAAAGGAACCGAACAGTGGCCAATGGCGGTTCTTCGGACTTGCCCGGTTTTTCGCGCTTCTCAACTACGTACATTATTCATGTGTCTAAAACCTTGTCTAGCCTCGTTTTGGCTTCATTTATATCGTTTTTAATGGGTTAGCTTGATAAGAAGTTATAGAGTAGGAAAAATAAGCATTTGTCGGCCTATTTACATGATATCACAGAAGCTCAAAATGGGGAAATGAGGTTCTAATAGAAAATTTAGTAATTTATACCTTTCCACCTTTTCAAATGCAAACCCTGGTCGTTTCACGCAACAGAAATTCATTTTCTTGGTTTTGCATGGACAGGCGCCTATTATTTTGCAATGTAATAGTTTTTTAGTCGTATGTACCTTTCTAAAATAATTTTCACAGAAAATAATATACATAGTTAGAAAGAGCATAAAAAAATTGCACTGAATGAAAGTAATAGCTGTCAGAAGCACGTAAAGAAAGCGTAGCTTAATATGGACTAGTTTTTGCTATGATGGTGCACGTCGACTGCGAAAATATGATAGTAAACGGAGGGTTAAGCAAACTAATGCTAGGGACGGTAAAATAATTTTTTAAATTTAGAAATTTATTTGTTCGGAATTTTCATTTTCTTAAACGTATGATATAGGTATGTGTAATTTAAGTGCCTTATTCATTAGTATCTCAAGGTCCAGAGTTGAAAGAGGAGTTTAAGACACTAAATGCAGGAATAGTTAATGTTGTATGGTTCGAGTCTACTTTACGAGTCAAATACGAAAATGATCAAGATAGCAAACTATGAAATGCTTTGATAAGATGAGACTGCGTTTTTCCTCGCTTTTTAGCTCATTTATTTCAGCCTTAACGATCAGAATATAAGACTTCGTCGAAAATTTTATCCTTTTTTTCGAACAATCCGACCTCACTCGAAAGATCGCAGAAAATGTGCTATAGTTCAAAATCGTCGATACAAGGTAGCAGGTGACCGCACGTGGACGTGGGGGTCTAGGCCTACACTTTCAGAATTAGACCCCTAAAAAATCGATAGACCCATAGGTGGGCAGCACCAAAATTCTGGGAGGGGGGAGGGGGGTGAAAAAATTTTCAAAGGTCAAAAAATGGTCTTAAAAGTGGTCGAATGGCGAAAAAACACCTTTTTCGACGTTTCTCATCAAGCACTATCCAATGGCATCAAAAAACGCTATAAAAGCAAAAAAAATTTCAAAATTTGAATTCTGGGGGGTATTTTGATTTCTGGGGGTATTTCAACTTCTGGGGGGTGCACACCCCCCAAACGCCCCCCCCCCACGCCGATGTGTGGATAGACCCCAGAATTGAATTTTTGGCGCTATGTTTGGCAATTTAGCCCCTAAGGACTCCCAGAATATCGTTGTTGCCCGCGCACGCGAGCAAACGATCTTTACAGCGCTTTACGCGATTTCCCGTGTTAAAAATAGGCGTTTCGTATATAAAATGACCTTTTATTGGCTTAATACGAAAAACGAAAAAATGATACGACGACGGCAGTAAGCGGAACGCAAGTGATAAAAAAATGCAAAATAATATAACAAAATTTACTTGAACAATTTAGCGCACCCAAAAAAAAAACGAGAAAATGTTACTGCTTAACATACAAAAACACACTAAAGCACACTGTGTGACGCGGAAGAACAACAAAACTACTGGTTAGCTAAAGCACACAAAAGAACGTATAGAAAACTAGAAAAATAAAAGTAAATAGAGTCGGAAAGAAAAGTGGTGATCGAAAACATTATTACTTCAACTAGAATTAATGGATGATAAACATAGAAATTTCCGTAGTTTGAAAAATAGGGGTAATACTGTAGAAGTAGATGAGGCAAATAATTAGACAAGGCGTATACAAATACAGTGAGGATAGTAGATTTAGTAACGAAATGCAATTTTACCAAATAAAATAAATAATGTTCGAAAACTCGAGCGTTAGTGTAAACAAGACTGGCGCTTTACAACAAGAGCACGAGTGTAAATAAATGCCATTTTCTAAAGGTACGAAAATTGTATCGAAAAGTTAGATGGCGTTACGTGACTCGAAGAACGCAGGATAATAATTAGCTTAAACCCATTTTTCGATGTTACAAAGCCATTATATAACCGAATGCAATTCCTAGATTTCAATTTGCCAAAATCCAATCAAATAAATAGAATAGGTTACAATCTGCTCATGATCCAGTGTACCTAGTAAAAAATTAGAAGAACGAGTTTCAAGCCAATAGGGGACCAAGTATGATAGAAAGAATAAAACGCGCTTGAATCGCTTAATTATACGAACAAGTGAGCAGAGAATGCGTCATAGTGTAAAGTCAATCCCAATCTTTTTTTATTTCCAAATTATACTCCCACGTCAACCAGTCGTTTTTATCGTCATCGGTGAACGAGGATTTCATTTTGTACACCCCGCGATTGAGCATACCTTGTAATGAAAGCGGACCAATCAATGATTGACTAATTAATTAATCCGCTACTGCGAATAAATAAATGAATAAATAAACAAACAAACAAACAAATACATAAATAAACAAAGAAAGAAAGAAACAAACAAATAATTAGATAAGTAGATAAATAAGCGAGTAAATAATTAAATAATTTATTGCAATGATTAAACTAAATAAATAAATAAAAAACGTATGTACGCAAATCAATAAATACCTAAATAAGTAAATTAAAAAATAAATAAATGGATAAAAAATAAATAAAATATATACGTAAATGCACAAAAAATAAACATATACATACATAAATAAACGAATCACATTTATAAAACAAAGCCGAAACGCGTAAGGTTGCAGAAATTGATAAAAAACGGAAACTTAAAAATTAAAATCGATTAATAAAAATGCAAATATTTCGAAATCGTGGAAAAGATAGTATAAGAGGCAAAAACCAGTGAAAAAATTGTTATTCGATTCACATATCAAATGTGCTTCGCTTATGAGAAGATTTGGAACAGCATCTTACCGAGAAAACAGTAAAAATTGATTTGAAAAATGCCAAATTTTAAGCATTATATTAGTAAATTCGTAATAAAATATTTGCAATTATTTAAAAAGAAATTAATAATGATAATAATTTTTCGGAAAGCTAGCTTCGAGTCCAATTATGCTGATTTTAATCAACTTTAAAAATAAATTAATAATTAACATTTTTTAAATTTTTTCAAGCATCTAAACCATTATTACCCCTTTTTATTTAAATTATGCCACCAAACAATTAGGCGAATATTTTTCTCAAATCCCATCCAATGCAGGTTTACTTGCAAATCAACCATTCTATGCATTTAAATATTGCCGGAACCTTGAAAAACTTACCAATTAAGCATCTCACAGGCATCGAGTCAAAATTATAAAAATCAATCGGTTTTCAATTTTGTTTTTTAATTTTTAAATTTTTCTAAATTTTTTGTCAAGGTATGAGAGCTTCAGCACGTAACAACACTGAATAATTATAATGCAGGATATAGTAATATTGCATATAATGGAAATATCATTCATTTTAGACAGCTTTATGAAAATAATTTTGAAAAATTATTACAATAATATTGTTTTTCTAAGGTTTGTAATTTAAAAAATTTCTTTTTCATTTTTTCAAATGTTTTGGTCAACGTCTAGAACCTCATAGTTAATAAGGCTAAATAACAAGAATGCAGGATACTAACATAAACGTAAATATTACTACGATCAGATAATGTTAAACTTACGTACATATTTAAATAGTCAATTTACACTTTACACAAAATAGTTTTAATAAACGACCGATAATCGATTACTGTAGGCCCACAATCAACACTATTTACTGTAGGTAACTAGTTGACACGCATTACTGTAGGATACAGGCAATCGATATACCTACGTATATTACTTAAGATAAAAAATCCATATGGATTACTGTAGGTTTACGGATTACTAGTAGGTCTTACCCGACGGTGCTTCTTCGGCTGGCGTCGAGAAGCTGTGCATTTCTTGCTTCGGTGCGTACGACCCGACCATATATTCGTCCTTGTGAACTACGTAAATAATTTAATATTAAATCAATATTCAACCCATGCAGTACAATTTTATTTTAATAAAAATTAGTATATATAAGCGTGAATGAATTTTTCCGAAAAACCTACAATTTTCAACAATACGAAAAATTCCGAAGTTGTTACAAAACAAGAATAAAAAGCGAAACGTAAAAACTAAAATATAAAAATACGGGGCTTGTTACGAAAAAATAATCATTATCAAGTAGTTAGTCGATAGTTTAAATTATAAAGGCTTTTACAATGTTTTAAAGCGGTATAAACTTCCCCATTTAACGTGTCAACGTGTCCCGTTTATAGCGGTTTGACACGGGAGGTCTGGATAGGAAATCGAACTTTAAAGTCGGCTATCCTTCAGCCTGCCACTACCAAGTGTTCATGCACGAGTTTTATTCGTGCCTCCAGGAGGAGAAAACTCGTTGCATTACGTAGGGTTCGAACCGTCAACCTTCTGCACAAGGTGCAACGGTGTTTACCACTACGCCACAAGGCGTCAGTTTTAAAGCGTTATAACTCTTTAGAAATAATACATACTATACCAAAAACCTTCGCCTAACCCAATGTATAATAATAAGATGTATCAGCTAAATTAAGATTCAAAAATTCGATTAATTTTAAATTGGGCTAAAATTAATCAAAATAAATTACTTGATGGTCTGATTGATAAGAAATTAATAAATTATTTATTCATCTCTAACCCTGAACGCCCAATCGATGAGCTCTTTGCACGTATTTTAAACCGGGCACGATTTCTCTTTGTACGTAAAAATCGATTCTCAATTTATACTGGCATCCTTCTTTGATCGAAAATGTTTTCTTTTGCACGCTGGTCAAGTCGCCTGAGGGAAAATCAATAAAAATGTAAAAATAGTAAGTAAACAATAAAATAAGAACAACAAAACTGAATAAAATAAAAAATGAAACGAAATAAATGCTAAAATAATAAAATAAAATAATCTACAAAGAAAACCAATAAATGAATTTCTGTTCAAGACAAAAAATTGAACGAAAAATACATCAGATATTAACACGTTATACTTATTTAGATAATATATAAAGAATTAGAAGGAATCAAAACAATGAAAAGCATAATATAGGCACTTACTTAGGTCCATGATTAATTCCGGCCTATCTTCGGCCAACAACGCCAGTCTTTTGACAATAACATTTTTTGGATTCGAAGCGTCTGAATAATTTGCCAATTTATTCCAACTTACATATCATGATAAAAAATAACAAATAACTAATTAAAAAATAAAATAAAATAAAAAAATAAAATATAAAATAAAAAATGAAATAAAAAATAAAAAATAAAGATAAAATGAATAAATGAAAATAAAATGAATAAAATAACAAATAAAAGCATTCTGCCTAAAAACTCTGAACATTTTCATGCTAAAATTATTATTTCTCATATTTTTGATAACTGCAATTACAAAAGAAGATATCTAACGGCGACTCTGAGTTGCGAAATTTCGTGCGAAATTCGGGCAACCATGCGTGCAATTTATAAGGGCAAAAGTTCAGGAGGGGAAACCGATTTTCTTAGGTAGGGGGATAAATGAGCAACTTTTACTATTTAGTGTCAAATTTTCGCTCTAGAAATTTTTATTGCACGTTATGTTGTTCTAAACGAGATCTGAAAAAGCCAACACCATAGGTGGGCAGCACCAAAATTCTGGGGGGGGGGTGAAAATATTTTCAAAGGTCAAAAAATGGTCTCAAAAGTGGTCGTATGGCAAAATAAACACCATTTTTCGACATTTCTCATCGAGCACTATCCAATGGCATCAAAAAATCGCTAAAAAAGCAAAAAAAATTCAAAATTTGAATTCTGGGGGTTTTTCTACTTCTTTGGGGGTGCATACCCTCCAAACCCCCCACGCCCATGTGTGGCCAACACTCACAGCAATGAATAACCGGCAAAGGCAATTACAAATAATTTTCCAAAACTATTACAGGATGAACTGGTTGTATTGTAATTATTATGCAAATTCGGGATTTGCTTAAGTTTGCTTGAGAATAAATTAGAATAAGGGCGATGAGTGGCTTGCATCATCCAATACGTTCGAAATTTTAGAAGAAAAAGTGTTTGGATGAATGAATCGAACAGTCAAACGGTCTACTGCTCGAAAAATGAAATCGTGTACTCGAAATTATACTGTTTAACATTTTTTGGCGCTTTTTTAATATTCGAGCCAGTGTTTTTTATTGTACAAGATCCGTTTGTACATGTACAAAGATGGCCCCCAAAAGTCTTTGCACATTTTGTACATGCAAATTTTTGTGTACTATTATATGGTACAGTAGCGATTTCAGTGTGGTAGAGCAGGGTTTTTCGACCTTTGATAGTGTATTTTAGCTAATTTTTGGGTTTTTGACGCCAAAAATTACTAAAAATTGTGTCAAAACGGTGCGAAGTGCCGAAAAAGTTGACATTTTCCCATTCTATATGGCTAATTCTGCCATTTTAAGGAATATATATATATATATATATATATATATATATATATATATATATATATATATATATATATATATATATATATATGATATATATATATATATATATATATATATATATATATATATATATATATATATATATATATATATATATATATATATATATATATATATATATATATATATATATATATATATATATATATATATATATATATATATATATATATATATATATATATATATATATATATATATATATATATATATATATATATATATATATATATATATATATATATATATATATTAGTGATGTCCTGGGCACCGGCACCGGCACCGGGCCGGTGCTAGAGCTGGTACCAGCGCCGGTGCCGGTGCTAGATAAAAGAGAAAAAATTAGTATAAAAAGAATAATTGAAGCTCATTTATCACCAAATTAATGAATAAAGGCGCAAAAAGGTAGCATTTTGTTAATAAAATCTTCTGATTAGCATAGTGAAGCATTTTGACTGAACTTCAGAACAAGTCTTCGAGCTTTAAAAATGAATTATTCATTTAACGAAACACATCTCATTGAAAACATCAATTAACAGCAAGAAGCGTGGACACTAATAAATAAAGTAAATTAAAATTAAAAACATCGACATATAGAGTGGAAAGTTCTTCTAATTCTACCATCTGTAGGCAAGAAGGATGAATACTACGGAGTAGTTTTCAACTTAATTTCATCAAATCCATTTTTATTTTTCCATTTCGTGAGTAGAAGACCGTAAAACGCAGCTAGAATTTTAAAATAGTTTTTATGCAAAACTTTTTCCTGCAAATTATTCAGAAAAAGCTTGTTAAAACTTGGTAAATGAACTTCTATGTAAGTCTTTTGCATTACTAATATATCCCATGTTTCTTTTCAGAGGCTTTTGAAAATGTTGAATTATAAACTCAAATAATTTAAACTCGAAAAAGTTTTGTGACTATTTTCATGTTTGTTTCTTGCTAGTCGAATATTTAAGTAATGCACTAAAACCAAATTTGGATTTGACTAAAGAATCAACTACTGCAAAAGCCAATCTTGATTGCTCTACACTTAAACTTATAATACACTATTTAACTTTTATTTTTCTTCGAATTTCAATTTTATTACAATTTTTTGTTTGTTTAATGCCTAAGTGAGAAAATTAATATGTATTCATAAATTAAACATAATGAAGTCGTTACTAGCCAAATGAAATTTTGCCCTTAATATATATATATATCCGGTGAAAAATAAGTAAAAATCTAACCCTTTTTGAAGAAGCATAGTAAAGAAGCATAATTATTATATGCTGATGATGTAGCACCGGCACTAGCAAAAAAAGCGGCACTGAGACATCACTAATATATATATATATATATATATATATATATATATATATATATATATATATATATATATATATATATATATATATATATATATATATATATATATATATATATATATATATATATATATATATATATATATATATATATATATATATATATATATATATATATATATATATATATATATATAATATATATATATATATATATATATATATTTAGACGCGAAGCGCCGAAAATTTTTAGAATTTCACACCTTTTTACACTTTTTGTCTTCCCAAAAATCTTTAAACATGTATATACAAAGACGGTCCAGAAAAGTCTTTGTAAATCGGGAAAAATCTTTGCCGAATACAAAAGAACACTGATTCGAGCAACAGGTTTTGGTCCAAAAATGGCCTCAGGAACATACATGTACAGCAAGGGAATTCTGGGCGGAGGGAAAACCCAAAATTTTTTAAAAAGTGCCTTTTTCTGGGCAAAAAAATTGGGCTTATGTCGAAAACACTGTTTTTTGACGTTGCAGCTCATTCTTTCTAGAAAATAAAAACGTATACAAAATTTCGAAAAATTTGAAAAAAATTCAATAGCTTGAATAAAATATAGTCAAAAAATGAATTCATGACGCGAGGCGCCGAAAGTTTGAGATTACAATTTTTACAAAAAATCGACAATTCTGCGGGGGTGTAAGGTCGCAGACATTTTGCCGGGGGTCAGTTGCTATTCTGGGGGGTCAAACCCCCTCCCTCCCAAGAACACGTATGCTCAGGAAGGATGCTTTTTGAAAGTTCTGACAAAGGGATATTCCCATACATGAGGAGGGCAGAACCAAACTTCTGGGGGTTTAGGTGGTGTAAAGCCGGCAAAATCCCAAAAAACAAGCTAAAAATTCAATTCTGGGGTATATGGATTTTCGGCGGTTTGACAGATTCTAGAAGCGTCTTCCCACGACCACGTGTGGGCGGGCACCTCCTGCTCTTAGTGCGCGTGTGAGGAAAAGGCAAGCACAGGTAGGACATGGGATTCCCTTATCTCAGGTCCAAGAATAACGAATATTTAACATTCCCCGTAAACCGCATTGCATTTTTGGCCAACAAAAAACCTTTTCATTTAGAAGGACCTAAATCAAAAATGGAAATCTCCAAGATTCCTCAAGACTGCATCCGTATATATAGTGTAGCAGGGGGATGGGAGAATCACGCACTTAAAGTCGGTCGTCCCCATAAGATCACATCTTCTTTAAAATTGTTTTAAATACTTTCTAATTAGTAGTTTAATAGCAAAATCGTTCTAAGTAGTTTGAAATACAACTGATTTTTTATGTTGCGGTCCGAAAACATTTTTTATCATATTGCCTTCGACATTTCTCGTGCAATATTAATCAGTGTTCCGATAACATTTATTTTGATAAGACACATCGTAGCTACTTTTATTAGTCGTAAAAAAGATAATATTTTGATTAAGCAATAAAGTAGGTCCTTCTATGCATTGCCTCATTTAGTACAACGGCATTATTTTAATGTTCAGTTTGCATCTCATTTTTTTCAAAGCAGATTGACCCCATTATGAATCTATTCAATCACAGTCTGATGCAGAAGCATGTGAGTTTCAATTAATTCTTTGCTGCTAAAGCTGCCTGCTAACTCAGAAAGCTGTTGAGCGATTGCCATTACGTTGAAAATTCACAAAAACACTTAATTAAAACATTTAGTGCTATTTATTGAATATTTATATGTTCAATGTATTAGATTAGTGAATTACAGAAAAGCGATGAGGCTGCTTGATATAAAGCATGATTAACAGAAATCGGTGAGATCTGAGAATAATCGGATTTTTTTAAATTATTTAAACTGCTAGCTTGAAGTTATTTAGGACTTTCTACAACATGTTACACAAAATGTTAATTTTTTGAATTTCTGCTGGATATGCCTAGAAAGATTGAAGCATTTAAGTTTGTCACCAAGCCTTTGTAAATCGCACAAAAATGATGTCAGGAACATACATGAATGATCTTGGGAAAAAAGGGTTTTGGAGGTTTACACCCACCAATAAAAATTTTCACTTCTTCCCCCAAAAATTTTGACTCCCCTTGAAAATTTTTCACCCTTCCCTCAAAATTGCCAATCTTTTGAGAGTTCTCAAAAATTATCTAGAAATTTGACGAAAAGATGCTTTTTAAGCATTTTTAGCTATCTATTTGCTCAAAAGGGCAAAATTTTCGGCGCTTAGCGCCATTATACTCATGTTTTGACTATATTTTGTTCAATTTGTTCCGACTTTTTTCGATTTCTTTTATGTTTTATGCTCTAGAATGATAGAGCATCGCCAGAAAAAGCTGAATAACACTGTTTTTGACGCGTACCAAGCAATTTTTGACACAAAAAAGGCACTTTATAATTTCACTCCGCCCGGTTGTTCCTTGCCGGGGACCCCATCCTAAAATTCAAGCCATTATATACAACCTACATGATTGCATCAGAAGGGTCAGCCAGACAGATAGGTACTGACCGTCCCGCGTATTTTTAGCTTACAGAACGTTTTCTGCATCAATTTTTAGTGTAAAAGCAGTAATAATATTTAAATTTTTCGGACGCAATACTTTTACGCGCTTTTTACTCAAAAAATCGCCCAAAATTAATAAATTTCTATATTTTTAGTATTAAAAGCGATATAATGCGGTCAAAATGGATAAAAATGTTGAAAAATGCGGTACCACCACGAAAAAAGCGTTTTATAGGCCATTTCGACTATTTTCGTCGTTTGAATAGCAAAAACTAGTGAACACTAGGGGTGGACCGGGTCCAAGTATCCGGACCCGGATCCGGCACTATCAAACGATTTTTGTGGATCCGGACCCGGATCCGAACCCGAAATTTTCAAGAGTGAAGATCCGAACCCGGACCGGAAATTTTTAAAAACGTAAAGATCCCGACCCGGACCCGAAAATGATGAATTTTTAGGAACCGAGTCAAACTGTTTTCTGAGTAAACTGAGAAATAAGTATTTGATACCAAAAATTGCTGGTTGGAAAAATTGAAATATGCTTCCGCGAAGTTTATATACATAGCAGTGAGCGAGGTTTAACAAATCGGTCCGGCGAATATTTTTTCCTGAATTTTATTCAACTTAGATGTAGCGATGTGGTTTAGGGCATACAACTGCAGTGCTTAAACATTATAACATCACGCGGATGGCGTCGAGCCGGCGGACCTAGGCTGTCGTAATTACCATTTAAATCTATATTTTTGTATTTTCTTTTATTCATGCGGTATTAGGGATGTGCCGATACCGCTTTTTTGAAAATGACCAATTCCGATTCGATTCCGATTCTTTAAATCTCAGAAAAGCCGATTCCGATCCCGATGCCGATTCTGCAAATCTCAAGACAGCCGATTCCGATTCGATTTCGATTCCAAAATAACAGGAATCGGCCGATTCCGATTCCGGTTCCGATTCTTGCGACAAACATGTTAAATATATAGGTAGCTAATCAGTGTTTTTTTGTTTAAGGTCCGTTTGTACATGTACAAAGATGGTCCCCAAAAAGTCTTTGTACATTTTGTACACACATGGGCACTATAATATGGTACAGGAGCGATTTAAGTGTGGCAAAAACAGAGTTCTTGGATCTTTGGTAGTGTGTTTTAGATAATTTCTGGTTCTAGCGAATTTTACACTTACAGTTTTTGTCTGCCCAAAGATCTTTCTTTGTAAATTTTGTACCCATAAATTTTTGGGTACTACTATATGGTACAGTAGCGATTTTAGGAAGGAAAAACAGAGTTGTTCGACTTTTGGTAGTGTGTTTTAGCTAATTTCTCGGTCTCTAAGGGCAAAAATTACTAAGAATCGTCTTAAAACGGCGCGAAGCGCCGAAAAATTTGACATTCTTCCTTTTGAAATACAATTTCTGCCACGCTAAAAATATATAGAACATACAATTACTCATTTCGGCACGAAGCGCCGAAAATTGTTGTGAATTTCAGACCTTTTTTGCGATTTTTGTCTTCGCAAAAATCTTTGTACATGTACAGATATGGTCCAAAACAGTCTTTGCACATCGGGAAAAATGTTTGCCAAATAGAATAAAACCGTGCTTCCTGCTACGAGCGTCCCATCGGAGCAATTGTTTAGTGGCGCTAGAATAATATACGATCCGCTAAGAAACAGATTACAAGGCAAAAAGGCTGAAAAACTATTATTTCTAAAATATAATCTGCCAGAAATTGAATTTCAGTATTAGACATTAGTATGCATGTGACGTTCAGATGAATAAAAACTTGACCAGTACCCGCGCGATCGGTTTTTTGTCATATATGTGATGTAGGATTGGGTTACCAGTACTTTGCTATGAGGGAAAATCGTTTATTTTTACGTTTTAAAGGTTAAAGTTGTATTTCCCTATTCTAATTCTGCTATAATTTACATAAAAAGGAATCGAATCGATGATTGGACCAATTTTAGCCGACTCCGATACGATTCCGATTCTTAAGAACCTACGAATGCCGATTCCGATTCCGATTCGATCCCACAAAAAATGACCGATTCCAACCGATTCCGATTCCGATTAATCGGAACATCCCTATGCGGTATTATGCGTCACGTATTTTCTATTGAGGTTAACTGTTTTCGAGAATAAACATAGAAGCGCGGATTTTGGAGCGAAAATATTTTGTATATTTTTATTTGCATCTATTCAAATAGAGTATTAATCATGATGGCAAAGTGACGCTCGAAGGCTGAGTTTTGACATGATGAGATCCGAAATTGCTTTGGAAGAAACTTTCATGATAAGAATTGATTTAATAGAGCACTATTAAAGTAGGGACAATATGCAGATGCAGCCTTTAATTCATTTTATTGTCTGGAAAAAGACAAAATTGTTAAGTCATCATAGTTTCACTCCATGAACTTTCGAAAAAACGTTCTAATGAGCTATGCACATCATGCTAATTCATTTATCATGAGGCAATAGGATCAAAGCTAGCTTAACCTTCCTTTGAACAGTATTATTCATTTTTTATTTATGATTTCTGATCATGTTACCTACCCAGTGTTGTTTTTTTGTACTCGGCAAAGATTTTTACCGATATACAAAGACTTTTTGGGTACCGTCTTTGTACAAGTACAAAGATTTTTCGGAAGACAAAAATTGCAAAAAAGGTCTGAAATTCGCAAAAATTTTGTTTGTCCTATATGTTTAAAATGGCAGAATTTGCATTTAGAATGGAAAATGCCAAATTTTTCGGCGCTTCGCGCCGTTTTAAGACAATTCTTAGTGATTTCTGCCCTTAGAGACCCAGAAATTAGCTAAAATACATTACCAAAAGTCGAACAAGTCTTTTTTTAACACACTAAAATCGCTACTATCACCATATTATAGTACCAAAAAATTTGTGTGTACAAAATGTACAAAGATTTTTGGGAAGAAAAACTATAAAAAGGTGTAAAATCCCCCGAAATGAGTAATTGTTTGTCCTACATATCTTTAAAATGGCAGAATTTGCATTTAGAATGGAAAAACGTCAAATTTTTCGGCGCTTCGCGCCGTTTTGAGACAATTTGTAGTAATTGTTGGCGTCAGAAATCCAGAAATTAGCTAAAATACACTACTAAAGATCGAAAACCTTATTTTACCACACTGAAATCGCTACTGTACTATATTGTAGTACATAAAAATTTGCATGTACGCAATGTACAAAGACTTTTGGGGACCATATCTGTACATGTACAACCGGATCTTGTACAAAAAAACACTGATGTTATCAGCCCCATCTTATCTGAAAACAATGAATATAATAATGTAACATAACAGCAGATATAAATAATTAGTGCACAGTCTAGGGGTACGTTTGGACCCGGATCCGGACCCGGTCGGGTCTAAGGTCAAAGATCCGGATCCGGACCCGAAATTTTAGTTTGTTGAGATCCGGATCCAGACCCGGATCCGAAATTTTGAAAGGCTAAGATCCGGACCCGGACCCGAAATTTTAAACATTTTGGATCCGATCCATCCCTAGTGAACACTAAATTTACTGGTTTGGATTTCTGAGATTTTACCCCCCCCCGCTCCCCTGCAGACCCTGATCTTGTGCATCTATGGCGAGGAGAGTATTACCAAAGCTGAAGGATCAGACAGACAGGTACTCTCAGCAGGCGATTTTGAGCTTGCAGTACATTTTCTCACCATTTTTAAGGACAAAAGCAGAAATGTCAAAAATCTTTCCGGGGGATTAATTTTTGTCATGTTAACCCAAAAAAGCCACAACATCGTGTCAAAATCGTCTAAAAATTCATTCTTTCCGGCCGAATATATGAGTTTCTAATCTTTATGGTTAAAAGTGCTGCAATGCAGTCATAATGGACAAAAAGCACGGTGTTACCACATAAAAGCGTCCTGTATATAAGTGTAGACTATTTTGCCCATTTTTATCATTTAACTAGCAGAGAAAAGCGTGAAAATCAAATTTACTGGAAGCGATTTCTGGTATTTATGTTTCCCTTCAAACCCTGAATTTGTGCATCTATGATGTTACATCTACGAATAGAAAGAAAACCGAGCTGATTCGAATCTGACCTATGACGATATTTGCCGCAACAGCCGGACCCAGCAAAGTTTCTTTGTATTTTCTCAAACTCTCATCATCTTTGTCTGCACTTAAAATTTCAGCGACCGTTTTTTGAGCCGGTGGCTTGTACAGGCTGTCGATCAAGTCTAAATTATCCAGCTCCTCAGCCAAAGGCTCTTTTGAATCTCCGTTATGATTATCTGCTTCAGACGACATGCTTTACGAAATGTATCTCCAACGGACAATAAAATCAAAAATATATCATAAAAGTTTATGCTGAAATAAATAAAACTGAATTACAATGTACCCCAGGCCGGCCGCTGCTTACATACTCTTACGTGGCATAAGTGTAGAACCCGGACCTGTACTTTCTACACTGCACTATAGCTATATAGTACCCGTGCGTGACCCGTACTTTCTACACTGCACTATAAGTATATAGTACCCGTGCGTGCGTGACCCGTACTTTCTACGCTGCACTATAAGTATATAGTACCCGTGACCCGTACTTTCAACACTGCATTGCATAAGTTGGCGTTTGTAACAGCTTCCAGGAGCATACATACCGCATGTATTGATAATAATCAACGCCCCTATGCTGGCTTAACCCCAAATGTTGGATTGTAACGTTCAAGGGCGTTTTTGTTGCCCAATAATAGCATAAATGAGCTATCTTGTTCAAAGGTAGGGCTCCACTAAAATAGTTGTCAGCTAACAAATACTGCTTGGATCTGCAGCCTGGACAGCGCCAAACGAAACCATATAATTTGAATTTTTCTTGGATAAGCGAATAATTCTTATCGCACCCTGCACAAAAAACCAATTCATGAATAATGTGCTTTTCACCGAAATATTTTATGATGCTACGCTGATCTTTTAACTGATCTTGAAGCTCAAAAATATTCATAATTTGATCCGACTGATAAAAATGATCTGACTGATAAAAATATGTTTTGCTGCAGTTGTTTATTTTTTATGGTCATCGCTTTTATTTTTTCATTGTGTTGTTTGTTTGACACAGGTATTGTATGAGTCATATACAATTAGCAGCCAAACGTTACTTACAGACACTAGTAGCAGCCAAACGCCTATACTCATAATGCAGTGTAGAAAGTACGGGTCACGGATACTATATACTTATAGTGCAGTGTAGAAAGTACGGGTCCCGGGGACTACACTTATGCCCTCTTACGTATTACCACCTGAAATAGCCCGCACTTGAATTTTGTTTAAAATGAATAATAAGCGCTTTTCTATCATCAGCATTAACAAATAATGCGAGTTGTATTCCGAAAACATTTCCCCAAACTTATGAACACCTTAACTCCCTAAGACTGCCAACTGCAATTCCGATGTTGCAGGTATTACAATAATAATGTGTAGTTAACTTGAACAAAAGCGCAGCGTAGGATGACAAATGTTCCATTTGCGCAAAAAAATAAATAGAAGACGCTGGAAGCAAACTAGATCGAAGGCCATCTGCTACTTTCAGTGATCGGACCGAGGCCTCGGCCTCGGCAAGCCTCGGCGTCTTTTGGAGCCTCGGCCTCGGCGCCGAGGGCGAAGCTGAAAAGTGCCGAGGCGCCGAGGGTTAAAATCAAATTTGAATAAGTTCAATATATTCATTAAATATTAACTATTTAGAATGCATCTGCAGTACACAGGCTATTTCTTACCTATTGGCTTTTCTTATGGTTTTAGGCGCGTACCCAGTTACACCAAGTTATATACAGCAAAGTGCCAATTGATATTCATATGATGACTAAGTTTTATCTCTTATGCTCGCTACATGGATCGGAAAGTACAGTGCAGAGAAAATAATTGTAATATTAAACACTTTATCTAACTAAAATAAATGTTTATATGTTTATTGTTGTTAGCCAGAATTCTGATTTTTAATCTGATGAAGCAGATAATTCATCATCAAAATCTAGATCATCTAAATCAGAGTTAGCCCCATCCATTTCCCCTGTTGTGCTATCGCGTCATCGTCGTCGTCATCGTTTATCAGATTCTTTAAAGTCACACTATTATAACCAACTGCTTTGAGATAATGCTTTACAAAAAGGAGTTTTTGAACATCTGTCTGTCATTCATTCACCACAGCTTTTCTACTCCTTCACCGCATTGTCATGAGTTATTTTTATTTTAGAGGTTTTGTGTGTCAGTATCACTGATTAAGTATCCTACCGACCTTCCTGCATAGCATATACTTCCTATTTTAACCCTAACGTAGAGCTCAGGCTCGTATACAGGGGGATTGGGGGAAAGTGCCCCTTTCGAAATGAAATGTGAGAATAATCGCGAAAGACTTTTCGCACTTCGCGTTGAATTTCACAATGATAATTTGTACAACCAAAAGCGTCTTTTCGCTACATGGAGCGGAAAGTACAGTCGCTACATGCAGAGGCGGATTTAAGGGGGCGGCCGCTCCTCATTGGCCGAAAATATTTGGCGAGATAACGATTGGATATGCAATTTGCAATGATTTTTAGCCGTCAGTGACCATAATTTCTCAAATTTTTCCGGCGCTAATGACATTTATTTACTTTCTTGGCGACCTGGGCCCGGTTTCACCATAAGTTTACGACTCCTAAGAGTCCTACGAGTTCCGTTTTACGGGAAAATCGGGTTTCACCATCTTTTTACGACTTACGAATTACGACTACGAGTTAAGAGTAACGAGCAACGGGTTAAGAGTTCGTATTACGAGGGTTCCACCAGGGTTTCCGTAGGACTCATAAAAACTTATTTTTTACGAGTACTTTTTGGACCTTTTTACGAGTACTCGTAATAAAATGTATATCTTTTCTGTTGCGTATGACATTCTTCGTTAGTCATTGTCTCTGTTCTAAACAGCATAATTATGTAATTAATTGCAGATTTTATGCCGCTCGATAGAAAAATATAGAAAGTGTTAAGAAATGTTTGGGATTTAGTCAACAAGAATTAATAAGCTTCTCAGAAAATTTATAACTTTAAATAAAAATGAAAATAATAATATTAGTACCTAATAATAGTAATGACGAAAATAACAACAATAATAATAATTATTATTATAATAATACTAATAATAAGAATATTACTCATACTAATAATAATAATAATTATTATTATTATTATTATACTAATAATCATAATAATAATTATAATAATAATATATTATTATTATTATTATAATTTATAATAGAAATCAATTAAATCAGATTCAGAGACGTCATGAAGCTAAAAGTATATCGAAGCGTATTATTTCAATTTTCAAATATAGGAAATCATTCTTAGTTGTCATTAATACGTACATAAAATATGCAGTCGGCTCTTTTCCGAAAAAGTGCGATGTTATTCTAATTTTCAGAAATCTAATCAAAAATGTCTGATTTCCGCAATTCATGAAAAAATGTTTAAGTGATTGTAATATTTTTCATAAAAAAGCTGCGAACATTACTAACAAGGGCTAAAGAATTAAATTTCGAATGACTACTCAAGAATGCAGCTTAAGAATCGAATTTTATGGGATTTCTCTAAAACATTTTTTGAAAAATATACTATTGTTTTAATGCTAATCTTCTTACCCTTTACATGTGCTGCCAGTATATGTATTATGTAGGTGTGTGCACGAAAGTGAAACAAATTGAGAAAAAACAAATCAGAAAACTATTTAAACGCACTAGTCTGCCACTTCTTTACGAGTCCTATGGATCTCTTTTTGATCCGTGATATTACAAAATTTACGAATCTTTCCACTCGTAACATTCGATCGTAATATCTGGTGAAACTGCCCAGCCGTTATTCGTGAAAAAACACTCGTAAAAAGTACTCGTAGAACTCGTAACTCGTAGCCCGTGGCTCGTGAATCTCAGGTTTTAGTGAAACGGAAATTTGTAGCACTCGTAGCCACGGTTTTTTTTGTACTCGGCAAAGATTTTTCCCGATGTACAAAGACTTTTCGGGACCGTCTTTGTACATGTACAAAGATTTTTGGGAAGACAAAAATTGCAAAAAAGGTCTGAAATTCGAGAAAATTTCGGCGCTTCGCGCCGAAAATGAGTAATTGTGTGTTCTATATATCTTTATAATGGCAGAAATTGCATTTCAAAAGTAAAAATGTCAAATTTTTCGGCGCTTTGAGCCGTTTTAAGACGATTCTTAGTGATTTTTGCCCTTAGAGACCCAGAAATTAGCTAAAACACTACGAAGAGTCGAAGAACTCTGTTTTTACCACACTAAAATCGCTGCTGTACCATATTATAGTACCCAAAATTTGTGTGTACAAAATGTACAAAGATTTTTAGGAAGACAAAAACTGTAAAAAGGTGTAAAATTCCCGAAATTTTCGGCGCTTCGCGCCGAACTGATAAATTATTTGTCCTATATATCTTTAAAATGGCAGAATTTGCATTTAGAATGGAAAAATGTCAACATTTTTCGGCGCTTCGCGCCGTATTCAGATAATTTTTAGTAATTTTTGGCGTCAGAAACCCAGAAATTAGCTAAAATACACTACCAAAGATCGAAAACCCTGTTTTACCGCTCTGAAATCGCTACTGTACTATATTATAGTACACAAAAATTTGCATGTACAAAATGTACAAAGACTTTTGGGGACCATCTTTGTACATGTACAAACGGACCTTGTACAAAAAAAAACACTGCTCGTAGCCCGTACTCGTGAAAACGTCACCCGTAACTCGTAACTCGTAGCTTTGTGGTGAAACCGGGCCCTGGAAGCCGTTTTCTGTTCATGTAGGTTTCAAAACAATTTTAACAGCAGAGACAGTTATTTTTGCATAGTTTTCTTCTATTTTCAATGAAAAAATTTCAATATTTCGCATCAAATGCTATAAAGACAGGAAATCAAGCAGTAAATCATGCTTCTAGACGTCTGTCCGCCTTGATTTTGCAAATTTTTCGGCGCTTCACGCCAGATTTTTGTTAAAGTCTTAGAAATTTAAGGATTTTTTCGCTCAAAATTGTCGAAAATTCTGAAATTTTAAGAAAAATATGACTTCAAAAGTGATTTGATGTAAAAGTATACAATATAAAACACCGAAAAATGCTATTTCGCGCGTTAAGGGCAAAATTTTGGACCTGTTTTTGACTTTTTTGGAAAAGTTTGTATACCGCCCCTCCCGCTACTGGATGGATCAGAAAGTACAGTAATTCTCGCATTCGTCTGCTACTATGAAACGTTCAAAAACTCTTTTTTGTAAAGCACAATCTCAAAGTAGTTGGTTATAATAGTGTTACTATAAAGAATCTGATAAAGGCTGATGACGACGATAACGCGATAGCACAACAAGGCGAAATAGATGAGGCTACATAACTTTGATTAATTGATCTAGATTTCGATGATGAATTATCTGCTTCACCAGATTGAAATAAAAATCCAGGCTAACACCAATAAACATTTGTTTTCGTTCGATAAAGTGTTAAATATTACGATTATTCTCTAGCTCATGTACATACAAAATATTATAAGAGTACTATTTATGGGTATAGGTATATAAGCTTGACCTTTGGCATTACCCTCGGCCTCGGCCTCGGCCTCGGCAAGGATTTTAAGTCGCCTCGGCCTCGGCCGAGGCCAAGGGTCCAAAAAGTACCCTCGGTCCGATCACTGGCTACTTTCCGAAATTTTTAGGAGTATTTTTGAAAATGTGTCTTAGTTTACAAAAAGAATATATACCTACTAAAATTGCAGCTGCACCATAGTGCACGGAATGCAGGCTAAAAAGAAGGAGCATGCATCGTTATAAAGAAATGCCAAAAACTAAGTTTTAGACGTAATCCATTGTTTTTTAACTCAAGAATGAACTATCTAAAAAATTTCGATTTCACTCAGGCTCAAATCCAGTATTTCATTTTGGCGGAATAGACTAAATTTTATAATACATAAGGGGGAAAGCACGAATTGAAAAAAATTTATGGCCACTCTAGAGTGCACTTTGCAAATTTTGCTACCCGGGGATACCTTTAATAAAGTGAAAATTAAAGGGACACATCTCATCTAAGGCTGGAGCTGGGAGATCTGAGCTGGCGCACCTAAACTCCCAGCAGTCCTGCCAAACGGGGCCCAAAGCAGAGCCCCAGGCACTGTTTTTTTTTGTACGAGCCTCTTTGTACATGTACAAAGATCCCCGGAAAAAGTCTTTGTACGAGCAAAAATTTTTTGTACATATAACGTATAGATATGCAATTGAATGTACACATTTTTACATACTACTAGACTGTTATCCATGACCCGCACGCTTCGCAAAAGGTGTAACTTTGTCCTAAATTCAGCTGGTTACATTAGTTCGGCCCGAAACGCCAAAATTTTCATGAGACTTAGGTTGAAATTACACATAAAATTCGACTCAGCAAGTTAAAATGACGTGCTACACAATTATAAATAATAATCGGTTGCAATGTGCTGACTGAATCTCATAATAGACACCAATTTGCTAATGAATTTAATGCAACGCAAAGATAAAAGAGTCAATTTTATCTTCAAACGGCAGAAAACAATGCACAGTTGTTTAATAGTTCTTTTTTCTGCATAAAATCTTTATAAAACAGTGGAAATAGATGTAAAAGATGCTTCAATCTGTACGAAGATGCTTACAGATAGATTTTGGAGTGTTTAATGCCCGCGCCTGGAGCTAAATAGAATGTAATTATGATACTCGGCGCGAAGCGCCGAAAATTTTTAGAAATTTTGCTAAAAAATACTCAAAAAACGTTAAAATTACTATTACTTTGCCCCAAAAAGTCTTTGTACATTGTACAAAGATGGCTCCGAAAATCTTTGTACGAGCCTCAAAATCTTTGTCTCATACAAAAAAAAACAGTGGCCCCAGGAATCATAACGTTAGAATCGTAACAAATGAGCCAACATATTTCAGTTCTGAAATCAGCCTGAAAATAGTCAGGTCATTACTAAAATTCATTATTCTCACAAAAAATGTCTATCACATTCTCACTTCTTGCACGAATCTCGTTTTCTGCGCAGAACCCCAAAAAACAGAATGCATAGATGCAAAACGTGCTGCAAGTTTTATAAAAATTGAAAAATGAGTAATTTGACCGCGCATTTTGACTAAACAGATTGCAATTATCTACCACTGGGCAACAGTTCGGCTTTTTCTTATTTCTGGAAAATGAATTATGACATGCCTTCAGCAAGTAGAGCATAGAGAACAAGAATAAAACAAAAATGAATGCACGGCAACAAAAAATTTTTTTGAAATTTTATCAACAAATATGAGAAAAAAATTTTTATTCAACTATTTTCGGCCTTTTTTCAGTGTTTTATGATAAAAGTATAGAAGGAGACGTGAAAACAAGTGCAAAAACGCAAAGAACCCGAAAAAGGTGATAAAACTGTAAGGTGATAAATTATTTGTTATTATCAAAGGCTTAGGCTAAGGCTTGGTTACCTATGCGATTTCACACTGGTGCCAGCACATGAGCTAAGCTTCAGTTGAGTGGAGCCATGATCATATATGATCTTGTGGTAAAGGGCGTGTTTCAAGCCCAAAAAAATTTTCACCCACTCCCCAAAATTCGCGATTTTTCGAAAGTACCCGAAAATTTCCTAAAAATTCGTAGAAAACGAGCTTTTTCAAGCATTTTAGTTATTTGCTCAAGAGTGTCAAATTTTCGGAGCTTCGCGCTATCATACTCATGTTTTGACTATATTTTATTCAATTTGTTTGATTTTTTCATTTTTTTCGAAATTTTCATGTTTTTATGCCATAGAAAGATAGAGCATCATCAGAAACGCCAAAAAACGATGTTTTTGACGCGTACTTATCAGTGTTTTTTTGTACAAGGTCCGTTTATACATGTACAAAGATGGTCCCTAAAAATCTTTGTACAGTTTGTACACACAAATTTTTGGGTACTACAATATGGTGCAGTAGCGATTTTAGTGTGGCGAAAACAGAGTTGTTCGATCTTTGGTAGTGTATTTTAGCCTAATTTCTGGGTTCTGAGGGCAAAAATCACTAATAATCGTTTCAAAACAGCACGATGCGACCAAATATTTGACATTTTTCCTTTCAAAATGCAATTTCTGACATTATAAAAAGATATAGAACACACAATTACTGGTTTGAGCGCCGAAATTTTTAGCGAATTTCAAACTTTTTTGCAGTTTTCGTCTTCGCAAATATCTTTGTATGTACAAAGACGGTCCCCTAACAGTTTTTATACATCGGGAAAAATCTTTGCCGAATACAAAAAAACACTGGTGCTTATCTACCATTTTGGGCCCAAAAAAGACACTTTGTGCCCCATCTCTACTTAATTTAAATTCAAGTTTGGAACCAAGCTAAATCCTCAAATAGCACTAAAAATAATAAAATATTAGAAAAATTTTTTTATCTTTTCCACACTTTTAGCACCTTTTCTAGTTCTTTGGTTTTTTCCTGATGCTTTCGACTTTCTTGTCAAACTTTCATCAAGAAACACCACAAAACCGCTAAAACAATTGAATAAAATTTTTTTTTCAATTTGTTCAAAAAATTTCAATTCCACGCAATAAAACTTTTTTTCGTTATGAACGACCTTTATGTTTCTAGGAGGCAGTCATGCACAGCATGGAAACTCTAAGGCGATGAAATTATAAAGTGCTTTTTTTGGGCCCAAAAATGGTATGTACTATGTACGGGTCAAAAACATCGTTTTTCGGCGTTCCTGACGATGCTCAATCCTTCTAGACAATAGAAGCATGAAAAATTTCGCAAAAATCATAGGAAATCGAACAAATTCAACAAAATATAGTCAAAACATGAGTTTAAAGGCGCGACATACATGCATATGGGGGTGGGTGAGCTATGTAACATTTTTTTGCATCTACTATACTACTAATACTTTATTCGGAAAAAAACAAGGGTAAAACAAAAGTCGCAAGGAAAATAAAATAAAATGCGAAATGTCCTGGACACACAGGCAAATAGATTGCGCTCACGTGTGCCCCATCAGAAAATTCCCGAAATCAACCTTTTTCAAATTTCTCTTAAATGTCTCAACATTTGGAGAACTTCGAATATATTGTGGAAGATAGTTCCAAATTTTTGAACATCGGGAAAAAATTTTTCACCTGAAAAGCGTTGAAAATTGATCATTTTATGTATTTTTAGTGCCTGTACAAAATTCACAGCCTGTACAAAATACGGGAGTGAGTTAAGAATATGGTACTTTCAGGATATTATGTAATAAACTTCAGAAGAGCGGATTTTTTGCTCAGTACTTAGAACATGTTGAAATAAAGCGCGGAAAAAATATTCATCCGTCTATGATCAATATTACAAAAGCTATGGGTTTCATTGATTAGCCTCTTCTCGACCTACGCAAGCATCTACTCGACCTAAGTATTTGAAGATTAAAATAGCTGAATGCAGAATCACATGTAGATGTCCAATTTACGTCCAAATAAGCATCTATACATCGACCTAAGCATCTATACATCTACCTAAGCATCTAAACATCGACCTAAGCATCTATTCATCGACCTAAGCATCTATACATCGACCTAAGCATCTATACATCGACCTAAGCATCAATATATTGACCTGAGCGGGAGCGACCACGACCTAAGCAGCTTAAAACACCTTTTCAGATATACTAAGCCTAAGCCTAAGCCCAAGTACATTAGAAGCAAAAACTTACATTTTCTTATATCTTATCAAGTAAAACCGAAAAAACATGCAAAACAAATGAAAATTTTTTTAAACTTTTTTAAAATTTCAAACAGCTTTCCGCGCCTTTTTTCTTTTTTCTCCTTCATTGCTATGCTTCCTTCCATGATTTCAGCCCATATTATTTATTTCTGACAAATGTGTTATTCCTTGGATCGAGCCGTTTAATCGTCCCACCCAACACTCAAATCGACAGTTGCCTGCAACTTTGCAAGTATGGCTCAGATTTTCACCAAATTTTTTTCGCACTCCAATTTATCATGTTCTACCAGTCTGGCACAAAAATTTTGGCATTCCGTATTCGTTTTGCTCCTTTTCTAAAAGTACCATATTCTTAACTTTAGCCCAAAATACGAATCACACTAAATTTTTCCCCGGCCCCGGCCTTTTTTGACCTTGCCCCGGCCGGGGATGCTGAAAACTGGCCGGGGATTGCCGGGGCCCCGGTCGATCACTACTCTCCTCCCTATGCCCATGTTTTGTGCAGTGCCTGCCTACCGCTGCTGCTGCTGCTCCGCCTGTAGTGTTGCCAGGTCGAATTTTTAAAAACCCCCAAAAAAATCCCCCAAATGAAAAAACCCCCCATATTAAAAAATGCTTACAATTAAGTCAATAAAACGCATACAAACGAGCTGAATGCGCTGAATAACATCGTTTTTGTGCATTTTCCACCGTGCCATATCTTTTGCAGCCAAAAATAAAAAACCATCTTTCATGAATTTTTTCGTCTTTTTAGTTAAACAAAAATGTTTTGAAATGGTTGTTTTGTGCAACATATTTTGGATTCTTATTTCTCATAATAGAACGGGTATAAAGTTTGCAATTCATGCAGGCCTACGCCTAGCTAAAGCAAAAGCTCCGGAATTTACAATTTACAAATCCGTTGTGCTAGCCATTAAGGCAGATCTCACTAAAATAAAAATGTTTGAATACTAATACTAATACTAATACTTTATTCAGATAAACACGTGGACAAAACGTCGCAAGAAAAAATAAAACAGATAATATAAAATGCGAAATATCATGGACATGCAAATGATTATTGCGCTCACGTGTGCCCCATCAAAAATTTACTAAAATCAACCGTTTTCAAATTTCTCTTAATTATCACAACATTTGGAGAATTTCGAATATATTGTGGAAGAGCGTTCCAAATTCTAGCTGATCAAGTAGAAAAACAATACTTTTTACAATCAAGTCTAAATTTAGCTAAATAGATCTTATTTGCAAATGCATTCCTAGTACGCGAATGACCATAAAACTGATAAGACGGTAAGAGATTATTATGAATAATATTATATGTAACAATTAGATCAAAATAAATCCGATGGAGTTCAAAAGTCTCTCTAAATTCAACGCTTTTAACCTTTTATCATAGAAAGTTCAGTAGAAGAAAGAAGAAAGAAAATTTTATTACTAATACCAACAGTTAAAATACAAAATGACAAGATATATAATAAATGCAATTACGAATTAGTAAAGGGACATGCGAGTCAATGGAATGACAAGTTTTACGCGCGCCCCACAAGATATCTAGATAAATCAAAGTTTGCTAATCTAGATTTAAATATGTTTAGGTTAGGGAAGAAACAATGAAGTCAGGAAGATCGTTCCAAACTGCGATGTATTTGTAAAAGAAATCAAACTTTTCTAAATTAGAATGTACAGTAGGTATGACTAATTTAAATCTATTAATGCTACGGGTAATATTATGATTAAATACAAAAATCATCAGCTTCCAAACATGATTTATGACAAATAATTTGATACATCATACACAGACAAATCTGCAAGCGTCTTAATTCAAGTCTGCACAATTTAAGTTGTGTTAAACGATCCTCGTAAGAAAGAATATTATTATAGCCAAAAATATATTTAGTGAATCTACGTTGAACAGCTTCCAATCTATCTATATCCTTAAGATAAGAGGGGTTCCATACACTGCAACAATACTCTAATAAAGGTCTAACATAACAACTATAAGCTTTAACAAGATTACCTTTATCACGCGAAAAAATGATTTGCGTATTAAAATACATCTAAAGAAAGCTTTTTTAATCAAAGAATTATAATGTTCCTTAAATTTTAAATTTCGAGGAATCAAAACTCCTAAATCACGGACAAACGGATCACTAGAAATAATTTCCCCATTTAGTCTATAAACAGCTTTTTGATTATTATTACCCAAATATAGAACTTGACTTTTGGTTCGAGAAATAGGTAAATCCCATGCAATTGCCCAGTCAATAATCTTATCTAAATCAGACTGTAATAATTTACAGTTACGACTAATATTGAAAATTTTGATATCATCTGCGAACATATAAACCGTACTACAAATATTATCACATATATCATTTATAAAAATCGAAAAGAGCGTAGGTCCAAGGACACTTCCTTGGACGACACCGCTGGTAACAGGCACATAATCTGAAAAAGACTGATTAACGCGAACACATTGGGAACGATTAAACAAATAGGCCTTTAACCGTGCATACAAATTACCGTTTATTCCATATCCGTTTAACTTAATAAGAAGTTTTTCCATATTTACTTTATCAAAAGCTTTAGAGAAATCTAAATATATTATATCAGCAGTTTCTTTTTTAGCTAACGACTGAATCCATGAAAATTTACACTTTAACAATTGTGTTTCACAAGATTTATTCTTTTGAAAACCAAATTGAAAAGGAGATATTAGTTTATTAACCTTAAGAAAGTCTAACAATTGACTATTAATAATTCTTTCCATAATTTTGGTAATAGAACAACAAAGAGAAACGGGCCTGTAATTATCCACTAATGCTGGATCCCCCTTTTTTAATATTGGAATAACATGTGCCATGCTCCAAAGCTCAGGAATATTTCCAGACAGAAAAGATACAGTGAAAATACTAACTAACGGCTTTATCATTTGAAATGACAATTTTTTAATAAAAAGATTACATATGCCATCGGGGCCAACTGCAATAGACGTATTTAGATGGTTAATGGCTTCCAATACGCGATCCTCACTAAAAATAACGTCAGAAAGCGAAAAATCACAGCGCTTCTGAAAAAGAAAATTCGCGTTAGTAATGTCACTAGAAAACACTGAAGCGAAATAATCATTAAAAATGTTAGCCTTGCGTAATGAATCGGTTATAACATTATTATCAGAAAATGTTAGAGGAGGAATTTCACTGCGACTTTTTAACCTATTATTTACAAAAGTATAGAAAGCTTTAGGATTATTATTCTTGAGCAATTTGTTTTCTTGAGAAGAGAAATAATTATGAATAGTTCTACGTAGAGCCTTACAATGATTTCGATATTTAACTTTAGTTCCTGGAGTTTTACACCTTTTATACTTATCCCATAGAGAACGTTTTTTAAGAAATAATTTATGTAAGCTTTTAGGGTATTTAAATTTTAATTTAGCCCTAAAAGTAGGTACAAAACTAAAAATAAGAGGATTTAATATACTTAAAAAACATTATACATGTCATTAACTGTTGAGCATGTAGAAAAAATGTCAGGCCAAGAAACAGAGGATAAAAAAGTAGCTATACTCTCGTAGTCCGCTTTATTGAAATTTAAGCAAGGTTTATCTCCATCTTGAAAAGTTCTAGTTAAAATTTCAAAAGAAATCGAATTATGGTCGCTTGTTGAAAAAGGAGGAAGAACCTGGATATTAAAAACGTTATATGCAGCAAATACTACATCAATCAAAGTATTATCGTGAGTATTTTCTTTAACTAACTGTTGCAGACCACTAGCTGATAAGTAATCAAAAAATAATTCGTTTAATGGATTAAATGTAAAAGTACCATGAAACCAATCAATTTTAGGCAAATTTAGATCCCCTACTATAATAACGGTATGACAACTATTAGTAGCCCATTCAATTAAATTACATATCCGAAGTGCAGTATCAAAATCATACTGAGGAGGTCTATAAACTAACAAACATCTTATAACATCTCCACCTTTTAAAATTTCAACTACTAAAGTATCAGACACAAACAGAGAAGCAGGAACTTTAACGCATCGAGCATAAAGATGAGGTTTAGCAAAAATTAAAACTCCACCTCCCCGCTTATTCTTACGATCTGATCGGAGAATAATATAATTTTTTAACGGACATAATAGACTGTCGGAAATAGATTCATTTAACCAGGTTTCACAAAAAAATAATATATCGAATTTTGCAGTATTTAACAGAAAGTGAAGTTCCCTAACTTATTCACAATACTACGAGAATTACATAGCAAACATTTAATATTAACAAAATAACGGGGCGAATTTACCTAAATATTAGACGCGTGTTGACCATGTTGAGCACGAAATTTGGGATTAGATGGTTTAGGGGCTGTAGAACGAGGATCATAGACTCGTACAGTTTTCTTCTTCACACAGTCATCCCTAAAGTCGATATATAGATTAGTCTCGCCCGCGTCCAGTCGTTGGTGCAACTCGTCGTTAAGTTCACGCTGACGTTTTCGCTGAAGAAACGACAAATCCGGTCGCGCACGTAATTCAGTGTTTTTTTTTTGTACAAGGTCCGTTTGTACATGTACAAAGATGGTCCCCAAAAGTCTTTGTACATTTTGTACATGCAAATTTTTGTGTACTATACTATAGTACAGTAGCGATTTTAGTGTGGTTAAACAGGGTTTTCGATCTTTGGTAGTGTATTATAGCTAATTTCTGGGTTTCTGACGCCAAAAAATACTAAAAATTATCTGAAAACGGCGCGAAGCGCCGAAAAATGTTGACATTTTTCCATTCTAAATGCAAATTCTGCCATTTTAAAGATATATAGGACAAATAATTTATCAGTTCGGAGCGAAGCGCCGAAAATTGTGGGAATTTTACATCTTTTTACAGTTTTTGTCTTCCTAAAAATCTTTGTAAATTTTGTACACACAAAATTTTTGGGCACTATAATATGGTATAGCAGCGACTTTAGTGTGGTAAAAACAGAGTTCTCCAACTTTTCATAGTGTGTTTTAGCTAATTTCTGGGTCTCTAAGTGTAAAAATCACTAAGAATCGTCTTAAAACGGCGCGAAGCGCCGAAAAATTTGACATTTTTACTTTTGAAATGCAATTTCTGCCATTATAAAGATATATAGAACACACAATCACTCATTTCGGCGCGAAGCGCCGAAATTTTCCCGAATTTTAGACCTTTTTTGCAATTTTTGTCTTCCCAAACATCTTTGTACATGTACAAAGACGGTCCCGAAAAGTCTTTGTACATCGGGAAAAATCTTTGCCGAGTACAAAAAAAAAACCGTGACGTAATTTCGAGTAGACGTTTGTTGGATTTGCAGGGCGGACAACTTTGTTGATAAGACCAATAAAGCGACGTTGAGCACGTGACGAAGAAGCCAAAAGACTGATCAAATCAAAATCAATATGGCACAAAAAAGGAAAAAATGACGTAGAGAATAAACAAATGGAACGATGAATTATTAACGCAACTTGGACGATGAACCTCGATATGAAACCCGGGCCTCGGGCAGTGTTGCCAGGTCTAAATTTTTCATCCATAGAAATCCTAAAATTTCCCTAGATTCCTGATATTATTGTAACAACACTCAAATTTGTGTAACTAAGGTTCGCTATTCTTTCAAATAAAATTAGTCGAATCGATGGCGACTGTTCATTAACACGATATTTTAAAAGAATTGAAACAAATTCTACCGGATAACAGAGCTAAAAACAAAAGTCCTGAAATAAAAAACGGTCAGCTGAACTGGGCACGCACGATTGTGTTGTACTGTCAGCTTCTCTTGACAAAAACTTAAGTAATTGATTGCTGCCTCTAAAAACTCACTAAAATTTAATACTTGCACATTAAATAAAAAACCCCCGAAAAATCCTCAAAAATTTTGAAAAACCCCCATGAAATCTCCCATGAGCTAAAACCCCAAAAAAGCCCCCAAGGACCCCAAAAAAACCCCCAAAATGGGGGGAAAACCCCCAACCTGGCAACCCTGTCCGCCTGCCTAAAAGCTCGTCGAAGTGACGCACTCTACAGTAAAGAGCCATGGCATCAATATACTAGACTAAGTATAACCTTGCCCATAAAGAAATGAAATGTGCATTGAACCAAACGATGAATCCACTTTACCTGAAATCGCCCTATAATAAGAAAGCAAAAGTCATACATAATTCATTTCATTTACTCTCGGAATTTCTAGCCTAAGTAAGTGGGGCCACCTTAGTGTCCTTAGAGGGTTGGGTGGTTTGACCCCCCAGAATGACAGCTTACCCCTCCTCCCCGCAAAATAACTGCGGCCCGCCACTTCCAGAACTGTCTATTTTTCGTAAAAGCTGCAAATAATGTGTCTTTTTAAACATTTTAAGTTCATTTCAGTCAATGTTAGGCCATTATTTCGTGAATTGCAGTTTACGTTTTTTATAGTCCATAGTCTGTTTTATTTAATCGAGAGCTTTTTCAGTACATGTTTTCGAAGGCTATGGTAACCCATTTTTTATCATTTACTGTAGGTCGCTAGATCTCATTGTAGCTACATACATAGCGAAGAAGGGTTTTTCAATGCCATTTTTTGCGGCATACTTTATTCTCGTCTTCCAGCAGATCAATCAACTCACAGATTAAAATCGCGCATTGAGCTTATCCTGAGTTGACATTTCAAAACACAATTGATTAAGATGTTGAGAAACTGCCAGAACTTCCCTATAGCTCAGTGGTAAAACGTCTGATTGTCGTCGAAGCAACCTGGGTTCGATCCCAGCCGATAGCTTTCTATTTAGCGCACTTACTGTAGTATGTCCCAGCACATGTTATATGCCTACAAATTAAATTTATATGGACGAATTAGTGCATTAAAAATGAAAGGATTCCAGCCACTTGCCCTCACTAAGCTGATCTGCTAAATTACAGTAAATCATATGTTTCGCTTACTGTTGCCCATAAAAAAATTGCCTAAAAAAGCTCTAGAATAAATGGAACAGACTATACTTTACGGAACCTCGTGCATGCATCACAATCTCTAAATCATGATTATTATCGATTACAAAGATGGTTTAGACTGCAGCGACGATCATATCGCGTGCAGCGATCGATAAGCTATGAAGTCTAACTAATGCAAAGATTTAATATTATACTTGCACCAGGGGCGGATTTAGGAGGGGCGGCCGCCTCCCATTGACCCAAAATATTGCGCAAAATTAAGGATTTTTGACCGATTTTCAACGATTTTCGTGTTAAAATGTCTACATAATTTTTCCGCCCAATTCAGGGTTCGCCCCCCCCCCTTTAGGAAAATCCTGGATCCGCCACTGACTTGCACATGTTTGTAAGTGCGGTGCACATACTCACTCATCGAGCTCATGCGCTGCTATTCTTCGTAGGCTTTCCCGTCAGCTCGTTCCGCTGTTCGGATGTGCTATTTATAGCTTTTACGCCTTTTTGCGCTTCAACCCGTCGAGATGAAGTCTTATCTCCGGATTTAATGGCGCAATTTTTTTGTGTAATTGAGCACTGGTTCGGCTCGCACAAGTGACCGAACACTGGCCAGTGGCGGGTCTACGGATCTGCCCAATTTTTAGACTCCTCATTTACATGTGGGCGTGGAGTAATATGCACCCCAGAAGGTCGAATACCCCTACCCAAAAGAAACAAAATACCCCCAGAATTCATGTTCTGAAAATTTTTTTGTATTTTTCGCGATTTTTTTATGCCAATAGATTGGGCTTCCTGAGAAACGTTGAAAAATAGCGTTTATCGCCATCATACCATTTTTAATACAATTTTTGACCTATAAAAATCTTGCACCACCCCAGGATTCTGACGCTGCCCACCTATGCATAGGAGTCTTTTTTAGCGCTGAAAATTGATAATTCACGCAAACATGATTTCGTGAACTACAGTCCGTTTCAAAACTCTTGAGACCTCTTACAGTATGATGATTCGAAAGTATAGCAATTCGGCCAATCGGAAAACAGCAATTTCTTAGTACCCGCCTCTCGCATCAATTGATCCGCTAATTGTGGCTATGTAACGTCTCAAATTTCGCCTCCGCTTCGCTAAGCGGAACATGTACAGAGTTTTACTCCGCGGGCTGTACAGTCAATTTTCCTTTGCGGAGCAGCCGGCTACGCACTGACAGCTTTTAAGAGCCAAACTGACCCGGAGTGCCAGAGCTCATGGTTAAAAGAGCCAAATAACGTGCAATAGACGATAGCCAGCCGAATGAATGACGCCGACTGGCTGAATCTATAGGTACTGCTTTCCAATCGCCTTTTTGTAAAAAAGCCTCGAGAATTTCGAAACGGGCTATTGGAACCATAGGTACGCAGCGCCAAAATTCTTGGGGGGATTACAAGATTTTCTAAAGGTCGAAAAATGGTCTTAAATGTTGGTATGGCGAAAAAACCCATTCTTCAAAGTTTCTCATCGAGCACTACCCACTGGCATTAAAAATTGCGAAAAAAAACGAAAAAAATTTCAAAAATTGAATTCTGGGGGGTGTAATTTGGTTTGGGGGGTATTTTGGTTTCTGGAGGGTGCTATCCCCCGAACCCCCACACAATGTGTGATTGGAACTAATTTGAAATTTCATTGAAAAATTCAAATAAGGTAAGGCTATGCCAGCTCGTGAATCGGTTCGATAAGGTCACCGTTTATTAAATAAACTTCGGTTCAACAAAACTTCGGAGTAAATGCGAAAACGGCTAGATAAAGATGTTGCTACACTCCGAGATAAGTTGACGTTTCGCAAAAAATTCTTAGGCATTTAGTTTACAAAGCGAAATGAGAAACACAACGACCGGATTGTAAACAACCGGAACGAAAGACGATAAGATACGCTCAATAGATGCAATTTTTTTTAAAATTCACTCATCTGACACGGAAATGAGCAATAAATTATGTGCAAAATAAGTCATTATGTAAACGAGGCGATCGGATCCGACCATTGCCAAAGGCCCGGAACTCTCAAACGTCGAAAAAGACAAATGGTTGCGCTAGACAGGCCATTTCCGAATTTTTCTTACAAAAATCTATTGGAATTGAAGAAAAGGGAGAAAGCGAAAAACGTCTAAAAATCAAATTCTAGGGGTCTACAGACACAAACAAGGTCAGTAAAAGGCCGCGGGACAACAGGAGCAAAAATAAGATGGTAAACTAGACGCAAGATACATTTAGGTAATTCTAGAAATGATAGATTGCCACGCTTTAACAAAAAAACCCAAATTATTATCTAGGATTCTAAGAACTGAACAACACTTTATTTCTTTCGTATCCATGATAATTTCCCAATAGGATATTATTGAAATGAAGAAAATTTAGAGTCCATAAAAAATTTATGCTGTTTAAACTCCAAAATTAATTAATAGAAAACTCATCAGAAAACAAGAAAATCAAGCCATCTAGCGAACCAAACCGAGTACGATACCGCAATGTACAAAACAAATCTAACGATACATTGTAGCGATTAATCCAAATAAGTAAGCATAGATGAATGGGCCAATCCGGCCAAGTCAGGCTGTGAAAATATAAGTGCTTAAAGCGGTGCTTCCTGTTAATTTAAGCAAGATTACGGTAGGTCACCGTTTACAAGCATGAAGAATTTGGGCCACTCAGACTATGCTTAAACACACGACTATTATTTATAATGACCCAAAACGACTGCTAATCCTCAGAATAATAGGTAAAAAGAAAAACAAGACCGCTTCAAAATACATATATTCACACTGTAAAGTACTTCTAACCGTCGCAAACATCACAGTACAGCATGTGATGAAAAATCAAACATCAATGAGAACAGGAAGTGTAATCACACATTTAATCAACCCAGTTATTGACTACAAAAACGAGTTTACACTTGATTGCGAACAACTGGACAACTTTGTCAGTTTAAACTATTTATTCCGAACGCACCCATTCGACTGCATAGCTTATATACGTTTTCTAAAAACAAAACGTGTTGAAAAGAAAAAAGGGTTTTAGAAAAAATGCCCGCGTCAGGCATCGAAGCCACGACATCCGATATAGATTTGTACTTACTGAACATTCAAATGACTTTACACTTCAATTACAAAAGACTGCGTGATTTTGTCAACGTAGACTACTTATACCCAACGCAGTCCGTTAGTCATCATCTTTACTGAAAAGAAGCGTTTTGCGAGAAAAAAGTTGAAAAAACCGCCTTCACTGGGGATCGAACCCGCGACCTTCCGATCTTCAACCGCCAGCCATACCATTCGCCAAAGCAACGAAATCAAAATGAGAAATTCGTAAAACCAACAAGGGGAGTAAATGAAAAATAAACGCAAAGAATCATTCGCGATCACCACCATCAATTGAAAAATGCACATTTTCGTCTCGCATAAATTCCGACTTCGCCGCGGCGTCGTCCTGCGACGGAAGATGCTTAGCGTCGCCGTCGGGCGACGGCAATTGGTTATTCGATTCGACCAATAGCATCATGAGTTTGGCCGACAGGGCCTCGTGAAATTTTCGCCTATAACCCACCGAAATATTGTCCATGAGGGCGTAGATCGTTTCGTAGTAACGCGTGTGTAAATCGAGCCGATTGTAGTCGCCGTTCATGCAATCGTGGCGCAATGACGTCACGCGCCATCCTTTCACGGTCAATTCTATACAGTACGCCTGGCCCTCCAGCGTCGTAGCGTTGAGAAAGATGAGCTCGGACGTGCGGGGTAAGAGTTCGGAGACGAATATGTCCTTAACGAATTTGCATAAAACATACATTTTACAAAAACAAGATTCATGGTAAAGTAAAGCGTACGGTTTACGACGTACGGTGTAAAGTAAAATGTTAAATGTAACGCAAACTGTAAAGCCTAGAAATCATAGTGTAAAGTAAGAAATAAAATGTAAGTTAAAGTGTTAAGCCTAGAAGGTACAGTATAAAGCAAAAATGTAAAATAAAACATAAAGTGTAAGGTTTAGAAAGCTTCAGTGTTAAGTAACAATTCGATAAGTAACATATAAAATGTAAAGTTTAAAATATATGTTGTGAAGTAAATATGTGAAATGTAAAGTTTTAAGTCTAGAAAGTGAAGTGTAGAGTATAAATGTAAAGTGTAGTCTAAACTGTACTGTAAATGAACGATATGCAATTTATTAGTCGTTAATTCATAAGCTCATCTCAACTCAAGCTTTTCGATAATGACTCGCGCAATGCTAAATTCTCAACATTTCTCATTCCGTATTAACCATTCATTTCATAACGCCAAATTATATTGTTCACTCTTCTCCTCGTATCGAATTCGCAGAAAGCCAACCCACGCTTATATTTTGTCATCGGATTCCAGTGAATAAAAAGCTATTCCAGGAATAGCTCATCAATCTCACCGCTGAAATATATTTCTGTGACACATTTCAGTTCCACAGTATGAAAACCTACCACAGTCTGGCTTGTCCAGGCTCATTCTGTATTTTCGTATGCGTCATCATTCAATATTAAACTTCACGTTACACATTATAACTTTAGTCCACGTTGTTGTACGAATGCCCGCCCGCCCGTGTATTCAATGTTTCATCCCGTCTCGTAGTAAAATCTCATCATCCCGTATATATGCACATTCAATTGTAACGCATCATTCACAACGTAGTGTAAAGTAAAAATGTAAAGTTTAAACAGGCAGGCTTAGTGAAACTACAAAATAACAAGGATAAAGGTTTTAAAAGTTTTTAAAAAGCTGAAAATGGACTGCTCATACAGAATGATCCTATACTTAAATATTTTTTTAAAAACTATTATTATTAATATTATTATTATTATTATTATTATTACAATAAATTAAAATTAAATAAAAACCTTAACGACGAATTGTAGCTCGTGAACGGCTGCAATGGCTTCCAATTCCAAGCTGTTCAAACTGGACTCGGTTGGGCTGACTAGAAGGCTCATGGCCCCTCTTGGCGTGTGGCCAAAGGCTCCGGGGACCATGCCCCGCGGTCGGACGGGCGGGGTCATGAACCCGTAGCGGCCCGTCGGTAAGGCCGACATGAACGGAAACGCATCCGGCTTATAAAGGCTATTAAATTGATAAAATTGCATAATTTAAGAATATTCGATTTAAAAATTTAGAAATTATGAAAAAAATTATAAGAATTAAAATTAAAACAAAGACCTGGTTATCATGAACACCTAAGGAACCGACCTAACTCGTTCATGAAACCAGTCATTCAACTTATCCGAACTTGCTATATTTTTCTATCTAAAATCCCCGAAAGGCGTGCCCATTTCTGATCACCTGTATCAAAGTTGATTAATTATTGATAAGAGAATATGGGAATTCTGGGGGAGGGAGGGGTAATTTAAAGGTGCCTTTTTTGAGCCCAAAGACAGTCAGGCACGTAGCTAGCCGTACTATTTTGGGGGACCAACACCAATTTTTTGGGGGGACGAAGCCCAAAAAGGCCAAAAATAGCACAAAATAACGTTTGATTGTCCTATTCTTCCGATTTTTCTGAATTTTGGGGGGTCCGACCCCCATCCCCCGAGATACGTGCCTGAAGACAGTAGGTGGGTACGCGTCGTCAAATACAATGTTTTCGGCTTTTCTGACGATGCCCAATCTTTCAAGAGCGTAAAAACACAAAAAAATCAAAACGTCGAATAAATTGAAGAAAATACAGTCATAACATGAGTAATGGCGCGAAGCGCCGAAAATTTGAAACTTTTCAGCTAAGAAATCGCTAGAAATGCTTGAAAAAGCACCTTTTCTGCGAATTTTCAGGCGATTTTTGGAAACTTCTGAAAAATCGCGTATTCTGGGAGTGGAGGGGGTGAAAAGATTTCTGGGAGGGGGATACGAAAATTTTTCTGGGTGGGGGGTGAAACCCCAAGATCATGTGTTAAAAAGTCAGTAATCGATGACTGCATCATTTGCTGCAATGCCAAACTATCAAGTAGTTTTCCATTTTGTAATAGCATTTCAGGAACATAATATACTTTCTCTTGCGTTAAGAATATTTTTTGAGCGTTCGTGAAATAGGTAAAACAAATAACGTGTTACTCTGATAATTAGTGCTTCAAAGTGCTTAAGCTCATCTAGCATTTTGTTTATTTAAGTGGATAAGAGGTATGTACAACACAACTAGACATAATGTACCAGTAAGTATATTTTTTAGGTAAAAAATTAGATTTTTTACATTCTTCGACACATTTTTCAATTTTATATATATTTTACTGGGTAAACTATTACTATTTTTATGTGGATAAGTGATACGGTCTGAATCAGCATGTTCAAGGTACAAGATGACCGAATTCGAGTACGCCAAACTTGAAAAAGTGCATTAAAATAGCATTTCGACTGAGACCAGACTAAAGTGAACGAGCAAGCCGATCGTCCAAATTAAGCAGAGTTAAAGATAATGAGGTTTCACCATAATGGATAATACAATCGTAATGCAATAATTTTAAAAATTACGACAATCCCGGAAAAGTGTTTATTATGTGAAAACAAATCAACTAATTGTAATGTAGAAACAATATATTTTAATATACAATGAATTATTTTCATTGCGCTTGTATTATACAAATTACACGTTGCATATCATGCATACAAACAAAGAAATAGAGATAATCCTCCTCCCAATGTTGGCTGACCCCCATCCCCGAAGCCAGGAATTATTTGACCGACCTCCGACTTCTGAAAAAATAATACATTTTTAGTCCTTTTAAGTGTTTTTGGTCGTTTTTAAGCCTTTTTCAGCCTAATTTGACCAAAACTTAGATGGCATCTACCCCTCGCCCCTATAAAAATAGCCGGGGACCCCCACACGAGATTTCAAGCCGCTCCATGTATGGGGTGAGGAATACCCCAAACAAAGTCAGTCGTGTCCCATCCTTTCAGAAGACTGAGATTTTTTTACCCCTCCAGTGATTTTAAGCAGAAATTTACGTTTCTAAGCCATTTTTTTATGCTTTGTAGCCATTTCTGGCTAAAAACTGAAGGTCATTAACATTCCCCTGCTAGAAATAAGCGACTGCCTCGTCCCGAAATTTTGAGCAATAACACGCCTGAACAGGATATGAAAATGATATGCTTATAATCAGGCCCGTATCCAGGATTCGACCAAGGGGGGACCCAACATAAATTGGTCTATAACCCGAAAAAATCGTCGGAATAGCCCACAAAAACCGCATTTTTTCACGTTCTTCAACATGCTCTATCCATTGAGATCATAAAAATCGAATTTTCTCGAAAAAGAATGCTTTTACTAAAAAAGGGCTATGAAAACTATCATTTCTCGATTGCGTTTGGGCCAAAATGGTGGAAAAAAATTGCATCCGGCGCGAAGATTCTACGACAAAGACATCCAATGTTTCCATCTTTCCGTGCATTATCTTACCTTCCAACCGGCCAAGGGGTTCAACATTATCTTAACATTTTAACATTATTATCTTAACATTATTAATTATTAACATTATTAACATTATTATTATCTTAACATAATTAACATTATTCCATTATCATTATTATTGCATTATATTATTGATTATTATTATTATTATATTATATTATTAACATTATATTAATTAAATTATATTATATTATTATATTATTATTGCATTATATTATTATATTACATTATATTATATTATCATTATTATTGCATTATCATTATTATTATTAACATAATTATCTTAACATTATTAATTATTAAGATTATTAATATTATTATTATCTTAACATTATTAACATTATTGCATTATCTTAACTTCCAGGGGTTCAAGGTTCCAACCGCCCCCCCCATCGGCCCAAAATAGTGCGCAAAATTAAGGATTTTTGAGCGATTTTTAGCGATTTTCGGTTAAAACGGCTAATTTTTCCGCCCAAGTCAGGGTTCTGCCCCCCCTTAGGGGTACCGCCCCCCTAGGAAAATCCTGGATCCGCCACTGGCGGCCGACCCCCCCCCTTGAATACGACCCTGCTTATAATTATCGAATCGACGGAGATGACCAGAACTCACTATATCAATACGTAAGCAAGTATGTTTACACGTATATACCAACATATTAATTGCGATTTGACTAAAATGATTTAAAATCTAGAACAGAAACCAATAGAAAATAAGTAGATATTTCCAAAAGCAAAAAATAAATTGCCTAAATACAAAAACGCGTACAATTCCGCGACAAATTGTGAAACGATCGTTGAAAAAACATTAAAAACAAAACAATGATGTAAAAGTTTAGAAAAGAAATCAAATCAAGGTTAAAATTAATTATTTTGAAAAAATAAATTAAATTAACCTAAAAAATTAATTTAAAAAAACATATGCGACATTGCAATCATGAATAATCTAATTATATTAAAGCCGTTAAAATTGCGTTGAAGAAGGGTGAGATTTAGGCTGAAAAGAAAAGAGGAGATATTAAATCGTGATTAAACGAATGTCAAACTGACTAAAAAAGCCTGTTATAACCCGAACGATACGTGAAAATTCAGATAAAAGAAATAGGTCATAGTGATAGATAACGGTAAAGGAAATCAAAGCAAGAAGAATGAAGCAAAATATGTAAAAACAGGAGAAATCGGGCGAATACATATAAAAATGCCCTCAAAAAATTAAACTAAAAAGTGGAATAATTCTGAGAACGTGTATTTTTCAGCAAAAACAATAACTAGCAGCACTGAACATGTTTATCAGTTTAAATTGCCAATATGAATTGCAGTAATGCACTTTACACAGTTAGTTTACACTGTTATTTTATTTAAATTCGAAGTACTCGCTCGTACGTTTCATTCGTCGATTCAGTTAAAGCCGTTTCGCGTTTTATTGTTCTATGTTTACATTCGCTGTTGCGCGGCATTGGGAAATATAATAAAAATTCTACAAGTTCATTAGGATCATGCTCCACGATACTTAAATCTAGTTTGAATTATTTAACATTTAAATGTAATCTAAAATATTAGAAAAATGTGAATCAACTCACCAAACATAGCAACAGTGCTAAAAAAATATAGCTTATTGCGCAAAATAGTTTGTAAATTATTTTTGTTTGTTTGTCTTTTATTATTTGTCTTTTTGTTTGTTTGTCTTTTATTATTTGTTTGTTTGTTTGTTTGTCTTTTATTATTTTGTTTGTTTGTTTGTTTGTTTGTTTGTCTTTGTCTATATTTCCGTATAACATATACCGAGAACGCCAGTTTACACAAGACGGCATCCAGCACCTTTTATTTAGTGCACGAAAAACTGGTCATCGAGCGAATAACGAAGGATAATAAATTTATCAGTTTAAACAATATGCATTGAACGAGGCCCGGTTTTAGCCGACCGAATCAAATTTTATCGACTTACCGAGCGAGACAGTTTAAACTGCGCAACTCTAAAAGCCGTGGATGGTCGAGTGAATCGTTTTACAAAAAAATCGTTAGGTTGATGTAAACCGAATGCATCTCATTCGCTAGGAGTGTAAATCAGTTTGAAATAAAATTGCTCCGAGTGTAAAGCGATTTTAAGTAACGTGGCTCGCTAGACAGAATTTTAGCGACTAGAAATCCAAGTAGTACGAAGTAAACGAAAACATGAGTTTAAACCGAAATCGAACCGACAAGCTCAGTTTAAACCACTCACCTATTATACGAATGAATGTTGCGCCATTCGTAATTGATCGGCGGTACGGATAAACCGTCGTCCGAGGTGGCGATTGGAGGCGAATCGTCCACGTCGTCACTTACGCGATGAGCCATCGGCTCGGCGGACGATCGACGAGCTTGATTCGAATCGCCCATTTCTTCCTCAGCGACGACTTTACGGTCGTCGAACAGCTTAAGTTTGAAGTCGAATGAGCTACGGTAATCCGAGTGTAAACAAAAAATGACCACTTTTTACAATGCCGCAGGTTCGAATCCCGATGACTACAGTTTTTATTACTCGCCTTGACGCGATGCAAGGGTTCGAATCCCGTTAAGACGCAGTTTTTTTAACTGTTTGAACGAAAGTCTCAAGATTCGTTGAAATTACAGAGCGTGCTTTGAATGCGAAAAACGACGAAAATTCGGTGATTTACATCATTTGCACACACATGGGATGGGCATAGGGGCTGAGGGAGTATTACCTCAACCCAGGTCCGTATCCAGGATTCGGCCAACAAGGAAGGTGGTAGGTAGACCGAATATAAATTAGTCCATGTCTCGCTAAATTCTCCGGGATAGCCGCAAAAACCACATTTTTCGACGTTTTTCGACATGGTCTATCCATTAAGATCACTAAATTCGAACTTTTCGAAAAAATTTTTCCTCTTTTAGACGGCAATAAAAACTGTCTTTTTTGGTCGCGCTTGAGCCAAAATTATGAAAAGTGCATCACCTCTGGCGCGAAGCGCCGAAAATTTGAAGATTTTACGTCAAAGGCCTGCAATTTCTCCATCCTTTTATGCATGATCTTCCCTTTCAAATTTCTTCCCGGTCAATGAGGGAAGAGGAGGCTGGGCGGTAGCCCCGCCCCTATTTAGATAAGCCCTGCCCCTACCTAAGCTTTTGGAACAGCTTAAGTTTAAAGTCGAATGAGCTACAGTAATCCGCGTTTAACTCATAAATTTTTGTATACCCCCTATGGTCACCTCTTCCTTACCCATGTATATATGCATTTGCACGTACGTTATTGAAGCTTCTCAGGTTTATTCTGTAAGAGGATGCGTTACTTGCTATTGTGTTGTATGGACTGAAATATGTTTCAATATAAAAACTACGGGTTATTGCAAATGAAATGCGTTCCAACGGACGATTTTGATAGAGGTGTAAGGTTAGCTACAAAATTCCATAAATTTAGTGACATGTTGTCTGAACTGTTTTGATATATACGAGCTATAATTACACTTAACCCCTGACCCGCTCGGGAAATAAAAAATTGTTTTTGGATCTCGCAAGGGTTCCTAATTGGGAAAAATTAAAATTCTAGAATTAAGGTCTAAAACACCGTCAAAACGGTTTTTCGGGTACTCTTTCGAGCTAGGAAACGCCAAATTTTATCGTTTATCTATAGTTTTGGTCTTCCATCCCGCTAAGAATAGCTCAAATTTGAGAACATTCAGAACACGTAGGAGATGTCGGGCCGAATTATTCATTTTCAATATTGTTTTTCTTTGCAAAACACAATTTTTAAATACAAAGACGAAGGTTAAGAGCTTTTTTGTCGGTCAAATGGCGTGAAATCAGTCGTATAGATAGTTTAAACGTTGGACTTCTCTAATTTAAGTTGGGAATAAAGTAAAAATTTCATGAAATTTTTTTGACGTTTTTCTTCACCAATGTACAGAACTCGCCGAGATACGCTCATACATAAATGCCTTTACTCTTGTCTACCGATGTATCTCGATATATTTGACCTCAAAATTTTTAGGCTCCCAGCATACATGCACAGTATGGGAATTCTGGGGAGTGAAAACCTAAAGTGCCTGTTTTGGGCCCAAAAATGGCCGGTACGCGTTAAAAAACATCGTTTTTTGGCGTTTCTGACGATACTCTATCCTTCCAGAGCATGAAATCATGAAAAAAATTTCGAAAAAAGTCGAATAAATTGACCAATATATCGCTTAAATTATGAATATATGGCGCGAAGCGCCGAAAATTTGGCGATTTTCAGCAGATAGATAGCCAAAAACCCTTAAAAAGACACTTTTTCTACTAATTTTCAGGTAAGTTTAGGAAACTTTCGAAAAATCGCCAATTCTGGAGGGGGATGAAAAATGATTCTGCGGGGGTGAACCACCCAATGTCCCAAGATCATGTATGGCTCCCAGGAATAAAATCCCGGATACGGGCCTGCCTACAGTACATTTTTCCCGGTCGTACTAACTTTCAGCAAATATTTATATAAAGACTATTTAGGACATTCTATAAATCGCGTAAGACTAGATTACAAACATTGTTTATAATTAAAATCAAAGCTAACTTCACTTCAAGTACGCTTTGAGAAAAGTAGGCAACATATATACATGATGTGGCGAGGGTTGAGGGGAAGACTTTTCACCTTAACAGAAAACACTCGAGCATAAGGGAAGAGGGGGGTATTAACCCCCTGAGCTTTGAAAAATTGATAGCTTTACAGCGATTTCGGCCGAAAAACCATTGCTGTATAGCCTTTTTGGGCCAGAAAATTAGCTCTATAGCATTTTGGGCTCAGAAAACTAGCTATATAGTCTTTTTTAGCTCAGAAATGCTATATAGTTGACATTTCTGAGTTTAAAAAGGATATATAGCTATTTTCTTGACTCCAAAAATGGTTGAACAGCTATTTTTAGTCCAAAAAGGCTATATAGCTATGTTCGTGAATCCAAAAATCTATATAGTTTTCTGAGCCCAAAAAGGCTATATATAGCTTATTTTCTGATCCCAAAAGGACTATAGAACCGTTTTTATAAAGCACATAGCTATCTAGCAATTTTTGGTTTACACCTCCCCCTGAGAGTTTTACCTTGCGCACCTAGGCCAGAAAAGTTTAACCAAAAATTTTTTCACCCACCTCAGAATTTGCGAAAGTTTTCGAAAATTCACAGAAAAAGTGCTGTTTTAAGCATTTTTAGCTATGTATTTGCTCAAAAATATCAAAGTTTCGGCGTTTCGCGCCATATACTCATTTTTTGTATATATTTTGTCCCATTTGTTGAACTTTTTGATTTCTTCGAAATTTTTAGATTTTTCTTCATGCCCTCAAAAGTATGACCATCGTCAGAAATGTAGAAAAGCGATGTTTTCGGCTCGTAGCCACCATTTTCAGACCCAAAAAAAGGCAGTTTAAATTTTAAATCGTAATGTTGAAAAACGATCGATGACTTTACATTATTTACATCACTTCGCTTTACAAAAAATAATAAATAAAACTGTTGCTAAAGTACTTTACACTGATTACCTTAAACTGTTGCTAAGGTACTTTACACTGATTACCTTACGAGGCTCTAACGGATCGTCCTTGGACGACTGTATTTGCACCGGACCAAGAGGCATGGTCTGGGTAGACGTCAGGGAACTGGGCCCTTCCGGCTCACGAGGGGGGTGCAGCAGAGAAGGGGTGCTGGCAAAGCGATCCGAGAAGAACGACAGCGAGTTTTTATAGTTGTGCGGGCAAGACGACTTCTTGACGGGCGGTGTAAGGAAACAGGGAGATTTATTCTCGTCGTTTAAAGACGATGCTCTTGATGTGCGATCATCGTTCGACATTTGAATGTAAATATGAAGCGCAGAATTCCATCTTTGAGCGCTGCAAACGTAATAAATAAATAACAATATTAATTTATGATAGACAAAACACAATCTGATAAATAATAACGAAATAATGTTTATAAGTAACAAAATAATAATTAATAAATCTTAATAACCTAAATGGCATGAGAGCGTGTAACCGCATTTACACGTATGCTCAGATGCCTTACTGGAACTAGCTTGAAGGCCATCAGTTTAGGTCGGCCGTCCTTTCATCTCTGAATTAAATACTTTCATTCACTCTCGAATTTCGGTTGGGGCAACATTTGCAGATTTTTTAACAAAAATAAAACGCCATTTCCATATAGAAATGAAGCAGGGATAAGAATTTTGCAGTTAAGCGCAGGGTCACATCTGAACAATGGTCAATGGTTCGCCCCATCCAACCTTCAACAGGAAAAACTCGGTTGTCTAGCCCTAATTCAAGAACCATATAATTATATAGGATGCTCATTTCAAATATATTTGTCCCAAGGCCGAAAAGCTGGTCTTCCAGCTTCGAAAACTTGCTTTTCTGGTCCACAACAATGGTTTTCAGCTTTTACTTGGCCCAAAAAATCTCTCCCAGTTTTTGGCAATAACTTGCGCTATATACAAAAAATTGGTTGTTCATCTTCGAAAAATTCTTTTTCTGGTTCGAAAAAGTGATTTTTTCAGCTTTTTCCTTAACTAGAAAATCCCTCCCGATTTTTGGCAATAACTTGCGTTTTCAATTAAGGACACTTTCGGAGCTTTTCATTATCATTCCCCCTATTTCGAGCTGCTATTAGTCTGCCTGAGCCTCATTTCCGTCAATCGACAATAAACATGATTTTTATAATTTTTAGGCGGATGGGTCGCTTCGCCCCCGCCCCACACTTGCAAAAAAGATAGATGTAATCGATGATCAATAGGACTGCAACGGATACCCCAACCTGAATACTCGGGTACCCGAAAAAATTCAGGACTCGAACCCGAACACCCGACCCGAATAAACTGAATTCGACTACCCGAACCCGAATAAATTCATTTTGAATACCCGAACCCGAATGTTTTTACAATTTCTTTTGTCATAATTTTACGTCAAAATTTCAGAAATTTTCGGCGCTTCGCGCCGGTTTTTTCTTTCTCAATCTTCCTACTATTGATGTCCCGGTGCCACTTTTTTGCCGGTGCCGGTACCCCCTGTAACGGCGCCGGTGCCGCTGCTAGACTAGCATGTTATATAGTGTAATACGCTTCATCAAGAAAGAATAAATTTGTGCTTTTTTATCGAGCACAAATATTAAGTACACAATTTCGTTTGGTTAGTTCGTAAATATTTCTGCATTATTTTCTAATTTTTAAATATTAACTTTTTAATCTATTGAGCAGATAGAAAATTGCAAGAAAATTAAACTTTAAAGCAAAAATAAAATCGCCTATTATGAACATATGGATTATACTGTAGTTGATCCTATAGTCAAATCAAAATTTTGCTTTAATTCAAAATTAGTTGTACCTGACGTACAGACCAAGTAGTAAAAAACAAACAACAGAAAAGCCACAACAAATTTTCAAGTTAAATATATTTAAATTTATTTATTATTTTGCATGTTCAAAAGCCTTTGAAAACAAACGTGGGATATCGTAGTAATGCGTAAGAGTCTCAGAAGTCTACTTACGAGTATGTACAAAATTTTTTGTTGAAAACTCTGCAGAAAAAAGTTTTGCATAAAAAACTGATTTAAAGTTCTAGATGTCCACTTTTCGCCGCCTTTTACTCCGGAAAAATGAAGAGAAGATGGAATGTATAAAATAAAACTGGAAAACTACTTTGAAGTACTCATATTTCGTGCCTACAGATGCGAGAATTATTTTTTATCGTCGTTCACTCCTTGCCAGTTGTTTGATGTTTTGTATAAGACTTGCTTCATCGAATGAATTGATTCATTTAAAAAAACTTGAAGACGAGTTTGTCCTGAAGTTTCGTCAACAACGCTCCAGTATGATATCAGCTTTTATTAGCAACAAAATGTTACTTTTTTGTATCTTTTTTCGTCAAATTGGTGATTAACGAGCTTCAATCGATTATTCATGCACTTATTTTTTCTCTTTGTTTCAGCACCGACATCGGCGCCGGTGCCGGTGCTTAGGCACCGACGCCGGTGCCGGTGCCCAGGACATCACTTCTTACCATGTTAACTTTTTTAACTTTTTTTCACGAAATGATTGTCAAATGAAATTCCGGTTTAAAAACTTCTTCGTTATTCATTGGTACAATTTTTTATCAAGTTAATTTTATTTTGAGTACCACCGAACATATCCCAAAATATATGGTCACCAATTTATAGATCGTCCAGCGCCCCCACCTTTAGAAAATTCCAAGTTCGCCCGTGTACTTATGTTTTAGCGAATTAATTAAATTAAGGCAGCTAGTAAAAACTTGAGCAATTGCCTGAAAATATAATTTTGGTAAGAATATATGTAAAAACTATATCACTAAATGAGAAAGACGCTTGATACGAGACGCGAACAATAAAAGATAGATTTTTTAATAGTAGCACGGAGTATTTAAGTCAAAGTGGAGCGCACAGTTCAAGCAAGATATGCAAATTATTTTCTATGAGTTTGAATTTTTTTTACCTCATTCGTCTCTACAGAACCTCAACAAGGCTTTGTTTCAGAAGGTGAGAATGACAAAATTGCTTTGCGCATTAACGAATTCAGTCTTCTGATTTCTGAAGTATTTGTCATCAAAAAATCTCTAATATCAAACTGAAAACGCTAAAAGTATTGAAAATTATCCTGCGCTTCGCGCTGTATTGACAAATTATTGCTTTTTAATTGTCAGAGACCCAGAAATTGCTATATCGCACTACTAAAAGTCGTAAAAAAAGTTTTGGCATCCAATACAAATAGAAGACATCTTAGTTGCACAGGACCGATGGTTTGCGGGGTCAGTTCAGCCTGGGAGGTCAGATGGGACTGAAAGACATAAAATTCTAGGCTTTATCCATCTTCAATGGCCTCAAAATGTGGAGTAAACAATAGAGCACGAAAGCTACCTTTTCACTGCTCAAGGATATTTTCTTGACCATATTTTGTCCTATTTTGGGCTTCTTGTCCTCATAAAATTTTATATTTTCTCTTATTGATGGGCAACAAAAGACCACCCAAGCTCCCATGTATGCGCCCAGTAGGCGCTGAACAGCTGTGCAAAATTGATATCGACGTTATAACATGAAGGTGCCTAAAGCCAAAGAAATACACTATTACATATGTTAATTTATTATGCGTGTATGTTTACTGAACTACCCGAACCCGATCGGGTATTGATATGGATCCCAGAACCCGAACCCGGACCTGAGTAAACTGAACTTGACAACCCAAAATTGAATAAACTTGAACTACCCGAACCCGGACCCGAATACACCAAAATTCACTACCCATTGCATCCCTAATGACCAATATGCAGAAAATTGTCTATAAAGTCAATGTCTTATTTGTCATTATCTTATGTTATCATATTATTCTTGTTTATTCCTTTAAAATTTTACTGTCCTCTCCGTTACCCACTCTCTAATATCCATTGTTTGGCGCGTCTCAGTCTTACAGTATGTCAAAATATCATTAAGAACTAAGGTTGCCTTTCGCTCAACAAATTAAATTCGTTGTAAATCGTAATGTTCACCAAAATGTTACATTTCAGCTAAGCAGATTTCTTTGATCACTTTACAACGACTGATCTATTTCATCTTGCTTCCTTATTAATGTTTCTTGCTTCTTTTTTCTGCCCGTACGACAATTAGAGAGCATTGTAACCTGCGACTAAAAGCTTGTCCTCATTGTAACCAAATGCAAAAAGCTCCATTCAAAATTAGCCGCTAAAAGCAGAAATACTTGAATTTGTATTAGCATTTTTGAAACCCACGCTTGCTGCTTTCGATTGGTTTACATCAAATCGCACGCATGCTAGTTTACAACATCAAAAGCAGTATTCATAATTTGATATTTTGGCTTGCTGCGAGCTCGATCTCAATGATTTATCATTTTTGTTTTCAATTACAAAATGCTGGTCTAATTCGGTACGAAGCTATCATTGTTTGAGATTATTGAAGATGATATTAAGAGACGATAAATAATTTTCTAACAATAAGAGTAGAAGTATTGAATTGAAAAATTGTTCAAAGGCGATGATCAGAACATTTGCCTTTTGAATTTTATTTAAATCAAGATCCACGAAATGGTTAAAACTCAAATCATCAACTTAAAGTAACAACTTAAAGTAAGTTAGCCAAACCAATCATTTCAGAAAGTAAGAATTATTTCATTCTCGAATACTAAGTTACTTTAATTGATTCGAGATTAGGTAATACAATAGAAGGCCTTTATTGCAATTCAGCGTTGAATAAAGGCTTACTTCCATGTGAAAACTTTAGTAATCAAAATGTGAATGTTATGAAAGCCAGACTCGTTTTTTGCCAATTATTTAAATTATTATCAGTAAGTGATTAAATTTTATTCTGAATAACACCAAATAAGGACAAGCATAAATGATAATATACGACCAATCGGGCCTGATGAAATTCGTCTAACGAATAAACAACTATCTACGTGACAATAATAAGTTCGACGTTGAACTAATGAGCAAAAGCGACTGGTCAAAGTACAATTTAAATGCGGTATGAATCGTAAAAACTGGAAAATTATGCAGCGCAAACTGGAACTTCGTTATAGAATACGTGTCCTTGCCTAGCACACTAAATGGCAAGGCACAGCAAACTATGTATGAAGGTAGTTATGCTGCCATTAAATGCGCGGCCGATTAACAATGTTAAGGCTAAAGTTTGACTTCTTACTAGCTCGTGTTAGATCTGCTTATGAGCTGCTAACAAGCAGCATGCTTGAGAGCGTTTTAGAAAATCCAGCTTTATACATACAAGCAATAGAAACTTATAAAGTAGTCCGTATGGAACGCCTTCATACACCTTTTCCCCGCGTCATTTAAACAAGCTAGAATTGATTTTTCCGCCCACATTTTTAGCTTAATAATGCCGCGCTTATGGAACAAAAAATTATACTTCTTGCGTATTACCAATGTATTAGGCAAGGCACTAAATTTTCAGAAATAATTTATTTCAATGCCACCTTTTTTAGATGCCTAAAAGATGTGCGCACCGATTCAGTCCCTTGAGCCATGATTGTAGTATCATATATGATTTTTAGACATTTTTCAGCATTAATGCACAGGTCGAAAAATATATGTAGTCATACAGTTCTAATTAGAAAAACAAACAAGTACATATCAGCCAAAAGGAACGAGTTTTCTCAGTTTCAATCAAAGCTCGAAAATTGAAAAAATGAGCAGATTAAAGAAGTAAGTATCATACATTGTGCATAGGGTCAAGTGGGGTTCAAGTAGCCTGGCCCTGAGGGGCCGAAATACCACACGAAGCAACCATGCAGTCTGGAAGCATACTAAACCAACCACATGGACATTTCTGTCAAGCGACGTGTGATTTGTATAGAAAGTGAATTAGTATGAATAAGGCTGCAATCAGACTTGACATGCTCCACAGAAATTCAGATTTTCAAAAAATCATAAAAAATACTCTTTAAACGTTTTAACGATCTTTTGGCTCAAAAGCGTCGAATTTAGGATGCCTACTAATTAGAGATGTGCCGGGGGCCGCTCTTTTTGCCGGGGCCGGGGCCGGGGCTGGGACTGGCCGGGGCCTGTACAAAACATATACCCTATACTTACTAAGTTATACCAAACATCCACATTATTTCTATACTGACCTAACATCTTAGTATTACTATTGTAAGCAATTACATATTGCTTTAATGAATTAAAGACTTAAAAATAAGCAGATAAAAGAGAAATAAACAAAAAATTAATACATAATTGTGAATATAGCTGTTAGGCATTGAAAACAATAAGCTAAGCTGAACAGAATATGACTTTTCTATAGTATTTATGCTGATTCGATGAAAGAAATAGACGAGCAAAACAGTACAATACAAAAGATTACGATTACATTGCACGAGAAATAAGTAACCCAGAGATTGACTACACGCTTGAAAAACTTATCTCTAGAATATCAACAAAATCATAGGGGCGAAAAATGCTTGTACGACGAAAAATCATTTACCAAGATTAGGGAACATGCATAATCAAATTAAAATAATATTTAAAAAATTAATTGAAAACCACACAAAAATGAAGACATTTGCTCTATTATTTGGCGCACAGCGCCCGAAATTAGTGAAAAATCGCATATATTAAAGCAAACGAATTCTATCTGGATGATAAAATAAGTTGCCGTACCCTAGCATTTTTTAAGGTACATAAGTACATACATCGATTTATAAAACAATTTTACAGACACTGGTGAAAGTCCCTTGCATTTTAAACTTTATTGTCTAAGAATTATCGGTCAAAAATTGTTAATTGAGCTAAGCTATTCAAGAATGTATCGAATTGTTTCAATGCTCACTCAAATCTTGATTATTAGATTACCTGAAGCGAAACACAACAGTAGCCTAAGCTTAATTTTAACGAAATTTAGCTCATTTTAGCGAATAAATAAATATTATGTTGCGTAATTCGGCAAAAAAGATTAATTTTGTTCGATTTTCATTAATTTTTCATCGTTTTTGCAGGCCCCGGCCCCGGCGCCGGGGTTGGGCTTAGCCCGGCGCCGGGGCCGGGGCCTGGTACATCTCTACTACTAATATTTTGACTACATTTTGTTCAATCAACCACTTTAACGCACACGTTTTGGTTGTGATTGGTTAGATAACCGCAGAAGGTCAAAGGCAACCAAGCTATACATTCCAAAAACGAATCTACACAGTTCAACAAAGTAATGACTCAAATCTGGTATGGTTGCACTAATCGCAGCTTCTATTTTTGCACACTGAAGAAAACTAGCCGAAAAACATCTATAAATCTCCAATATAAAATCATAGGTGCCTCCATTGTGTTGAAAATCAGCTGCAAGGCGACCACATACTATGCCTCGAATTTCTATTTTTATAAGAGGAAGTAGTTTCTAACAATAGACTGTTTTCGAACGAACATTTTAGAACACTTGATACCCGTGTGGCGGAGACGGCTGCTATTTTTATATTCACTGATTGACTGAAGTTACATAATATATAGGTGCTTGTTTAACTTAAATAGTATTATGCACGGTCGGATCCCTATTGGTCCCAAATAGTATGCAGTAAGAATACACGTATTTGGGAAAATTAAACAATAATGATTTTTGAGTCGAAAGTTCTTGGTTCTCTGCGAGGATTTCTGAGGCAAAACATATTGATTACGTTTTAACAAAATCTTGTGCAAATTTTCGAAATTTCTTTCATAGGTGCGCGAATATGATGAATTTGGCAGAAATTTGGTTCATTTACTGAAGTGTTGACACGATAAGAACTTTTCGCGCTAAATTTCCAAAAAATAAGAAATATTTCGGATAGGCTAGTTTGCGAAAAATGCTATTTGTCACGTACATACCGTGACTTTGACTATCCAATTTAAGAATTGGGATATGGCCTTAGGCGGACGGCAGTCAAACTCTGAAGGGAGGGTCCGATGGGGCGAAATTTCCGAAAATAGCATAAGTCGAATAAATTGAACAAATAGAAACGCTTAAAAAGCACCTTCTCTGCGAATTTCCAGGAATTTTTTGGAAACTTTTGAAAAATTGCGAATTCTTAGGGGGGGGTGTGAAAGAAGCGGGGAGGTGAACATGTTTCTCGGTGGGGGGGGTGGTGAAAACCCTCAACCCCCCAAGATCGTGTATGGTGACCAATTAAGCAACACCATAAGGAACAGACGAGTTTCGAACCAGCACATGAATTATGATCATACATATCCTACAATACGTATTATTACTCCTTCTGATGATAAGTGGGCGCAGTTCCAAGCATATCGGCGTAAGAGACCATGTCTAAGATTCCAGGTAAGTTATGAAGCCGAGTGGTCGAAGAACGATACATAGCGATCGAATAAGCAGCTTAGAGGAAATGGCGTAGGGCTAAAAATTTCGGCGCTATACTAACACAATAAATGATTGACAGGCGCCCCGCCCGCTTGTCAATTTAACTAAACGGCCAGGTGACGAAAATAAGTGACATACGAAAATTCGCCGGCTAATCAGTCGTGCAGGACTAATGCTAACAAAAACGAAGCATATATAACGCGGCACGTGTCTAGCCGTCTACTTCAAGTAAGCTAGTAAACTAAATATCTAGCTATTCACAACTTCACAGGAACAATTGCAGTTCAGGGTATCTATATAGCCCTAGCAGAAACGACAGTCAAAAAATTGAGCCAACAAAAATGCATCAGTCGATGTACTTAATGCCTAAAGTTATTCATGAAATGCTATTTTCTGAATAAGACTTTATTCTACTCCTAATAACATGCGATCTTATATATATTCACCAAAAAATTTTCAAAAAATCATCAGACATGTAATCTGAAGCCTCTTTACAGCTTACGCATCCGCTAAACTAATCGTCCGTCAATAATTATCGGCTGTTACCGTACATGTAACGGCTCGAAATTTGGGGCTCCCGGCCATTCTTAGGAGAAGGGGGTAAATAACCTCCAATTTTTGGTCAAAAACGGCCCGAAAATTCAATTTTTTCCAAAAATCAGTGAGGAAGTGTCAAAAATTTTCTGCATTTGGGGGATGGGGGACGTCGGACTTTGGGTGGGATTGGTCCCCCAATCCCCCTGCTGCATGTATGGCTGCTGCAGTATAGAACCAAGGTCCATTTTTCAAATTATTTCATCATAATGTTTATACTAAGTCTAAAGAGAAATACATATCGTAAATTTTGATTTCAAGATCGGTAAAACATTTGAAGCAATAATCGTAATTTTGATTCATTTCCTTATTAGCCTTTGCTTTATTCGATATTTTCTTCGAAGACAATACCGGAAACATATTTTAGCTCTAAAGTATCTCGTAAAAAACAACTGGCACCGACATGTAAAAGGCTCGCTTACGCTTAAGGAAAAGAAAATAAATTAAAAAACGGCTTTAAAATAACAGGAAAATTCAAATTGTTTTTTGCAAGGCAATAAATAAAAGATAAAGTGAAACGTTAAAAATAATGATTCAGCGCAGCTTAGAATAATGCGATATGCATGCAGACATCAAACATCCTCCCATGATTCGAGAAAATAGAACTCGATTGAGAAAATGGAGTCGCGAATGATGGATTAGTGCTTTTATAACGAAACGATCAAAAACTGATTGAAAGGTAATGAAACAGTAAATTATGTAAGACAGGTCAGGTCCATACGTGGGCAGCACCAAAATTGTGAGAGAGGAAGGGGTGCAAGATTTTTCAAAGGTCAAAAAATGGCCTTAAAAATGGTTGTATGGCGAAAAAACACCATTTTTCAACGTTTCTCATCGAGCTCTATCCATTGGCATCCAAAAATTGCGAAAAAAACAGAAAAAAATTTCAAAAATTGAATTCTGGAGGGGGGGGGTATTTTGGTTTTTCGAGGTTGCATACTTCCCTAAACCCCCCACGCCACGCCACGCCCAAATGTGGTCAAGTCTCGCTCGACTATCACGGTATTATCCTAGCATGTCTCCACCTTCGGAAAAACGTGTCCTTGAACACTGCTTTTGTGCAAAAGTAATCGTTTATAGTCATATTTGGTACGCTGATGACGAATATGATAGTCATCTTTGACAAAAATGCGTGCATTTAATTATATATGCAAATTTATGCACATTGGACTAAACTGCTGACACACTCATCTGAACTGTTGGCACATTCATTCTAAACTGCTGACACACAACTGCTGACTCAATTGGTTTTTTTGTTGGTAACCCCTTCCTGATCACTGCTTGAGGCTGCGGATTGGTGCCAGACATGGGCTAAGCCTAAGGCATAAACGGGCAAAAATTGTTCCGCTCGCTTCGTCGCTCCGCAATTTTCGCCCATTTATCTCAGGCTTAGCCCATGCGCTGGCACCAATGCGAAGGCACATAACTAAGCCTAAGCCTAAGCAAATTGTAACAACAGCCCTGGTTGTTCTTAACCATTTTCTTAGCTTAGGCTTAGTTATGTGCGTCCACATTGGTGCCAGCGCAAAGGCTAAGCCTTAGTTAAATGGGCGAAAATTGCGGAGCAATTTTTGCTCAAAATTTCAAAATTGAAAACAAAAAATTTAAAATAATGCTCACCTTTCTATCATAAATGTTTACTATATTCGTAATCAGCTAATCAAATCAGACCACAATTGGTGAGGCACAATTTCAAATTTGAATAAAATTTGCATAAATTTGCATATATAATTAAATGTAAGCATTTTTGTTAACAATGACTATCATATTCGTCATCAGCGTACCAAATATGACTATAATCGATGACTTTTGCACAAAAACAGTGTTCAAGGATACGTTTTTCCGAAGGTGGAGACATGCTAGGATAATACCGACTATCACTACGACATCTAAATTATTTCCAAAGTCAGGTTAGTCAGGTTTGAGCGAACTTTGCTTCTTTTAATATTAGAATAAAAATCAGACTCACGTTTCAAATCAATTTATCCAAAGTTGTTAGGCACTTTTCACACCTTCACTTTAAAATTATAAAGTCAACGACTTACACCCACGTAAAATGACCAAGGTCTATGCAGAGCGGCTGCTGCATGTGTCCTAAGCAGGATTGCTTTACGCAATACATCCTATTATATAACAAAACAAAAAATACGATGTGATGACATATCCCTTGCAAGCATTAACCGTTATTCAATCTATCGACGGCCTCCACATTGAAAAGAACTGGTAAGGATTATAGGTACCCAATCACTAATATATCAAACATCATAGATAAAAAAGCTAGTTAAGCAGCTCAAACTTCATAATAATAAGGCTGCATTAGCAATGAGCTAACGCAGTAGAGATCAGATCACTATGAACGAAATGCAAGCTTTCGTGTTTTAAAGCTTAAAACTATAAAATAAATCTAAAAAATATAGAAAAGGCCTTAGGATCGATAGAGCTTACTCAGCTTGCCTAGAAAAGCCCGAATTTTATAATTTACCGAAAAGATTCAAGAAATCTTGACACATTTAAGCTTTGCATACCATTTTTCAAAATTCAATAGCTTTCCCGAAAAAAATCATTTCCTGCAAAATAGCTGAAAAAGCAATGAGCAAATGCAACCAAGATCTCGAATTCGAAAAAAGTCTTTATTTGATCAAGTCACGCACGAACGTCAAATATGCGCAAAAATGTGGTAAACCCGGGCTTAGCTTCGGGCACTAAAATTAAATTAAATAAAGCTCAAAAATTCTGGGAAGAAGTAGTCAAAGGAGAATGAATGACCTTACATTTTTAGCTAAAATGTCAAAAAAACACCATAAATGGCCTAAAAACCCAATTTACGGCCAAAATTCGAATGAGTTGAAGGAATGACAGCCTTTGGGGGACTATGGATTAGGATAGGATCTCAATCGTAGATGCACAAGATCGCGGACGGCGGGGGTATATCCAAAAATCCAAATCACTAAATTTAGTGTTCACAATTCTAACAAAGTCTATTAAACACTTCTTCACGGTACTGCATTAAATATTGCTTTTAAAACTACAAAATATAAAAACTGCTCAATTTTGGATGCTTTTTGACTAAAAGGCAAACAAAAGTATTAATCCGGCAGAAAAATTTTGACATTACTGCATTTGTTCTCAAAAATGATGCAAGAAGACGTGTCGTCAATTCAAAATCGCCGGACATTACCTGTCTCACTGACCCAACAGCGGGGTATATACCACACCTGGGCGTGGGGGGGGGTTTGGGGGTATGCACCCCCCCAGAAACCAAAATACCCCCCCCAGAAATCAAAATACCCCCCCAGAATTCAATTTTTGAAAATTTTTTCGTTTTTTTCGCAATTTTTTGATGCCAATGGATAGTGCTTGATGAGAAACGTCGAAAAATGGTGTTTTTATCGCCATACCACCATTTTTAAGGCCATTTTTTGACCTTCAAAAAAATCTTGCACCCCCCCCCAGAATTTTCTTGCTGCCCACGTATGGTATATACCCCCTCTATGTGCATATGTGATTCCATGCCTATACTTCTTAACACCAAATGATGAGACTCGCGTGATAACACGAAAGGAGACAAAAATACAACTGGTCTTCTATATTCATTCGGACAAAAAATCGTATTTTTTGTGCATAGAGGTACCAAAACACCACAAGTGGAACGAAAAAACACTGCACTAATATGATTTATCCAATTTATTATTATTATTATTATTAAGCATAGGACACTGCTGAACATAGACTGTGTATATTGGGGAATAAGAATATAAAAATGCAGACCGCACCACGTGCAGTCACAGTAATAACGAGGCGACTGGTCAACTTCGAAATAGATGTAACGAAAAGCAGTGAAAAAAACGGATGCTAAACATGGACGTTCAAGTCGCTTGGGGGAAGTGAAATTGTCCACATAAGCTTTTTAATATTTAGATAGAACCAAAAAATCTCTATTTTCAAGCTTATATTGATGTTTTTATGTTTTTGAGGAGCCGGAAAAGCTTCCACGAGCAAAGTATTTACGCGAGCAATTTAAAACGTAGTAATGATTGATTACTGACAACGGCGTACCTACTCGGATGATCGTATTCGTAAATAAAAAACGATTTTTCTCGAGAACTTTAATTATCTTCCTTTTATACGCCTATAATTCATTTTGTTAAAACCTTGAACGAGTCTTTCCGTGCCGCGTAGCAAGGACAATTTTCGATGTGAAGTGTAAAGCAAAAATAGGCCATTAATTAATCAAGCCGGCGGTTAGTTTATGATAACCAATTCGATGTAAAATAATTATCTCCCAATGCGCGATTTAAGGAAAATTCTAAGCTTACCAATGCAGTTTATTTCCATCTTTTAGGCAGCCATCTGCATAAATCAATCAAGAAAACGCGATAAGTTTTTCATAACATGTAAAACATTTGATTTCGGTTACTGCTTATTGCTCATCTATAACAACTATTTTTTTGAGTGATGAAATTGGAAAATAAAAGAGTAAGATAAAAAACAAACCTCCAATCAGAATTTCACCATCAGACTTTTCATAGTAGTATACCTACCCGAAATTGCATTACTGCGGTAAACTTTTAATTGAATTTAAGATAGCTTAACGAAAAGTTGGACGCGCAACATTTCAAAAGAGTATATTTAGAAGAAGCTTAACAGTGTGCTGTTGAGTAGATGCATGCATAATTTTACGATCTTCTGCCTAATTAGCATAAAGTTCAGCAGGCATAATGAGCGCGAAAGGTGAGGAAAGAGGCGGGTAAAAATTTAAAAATATGCAGTAGAGCCGAACTAATTCGACGAGTGCGTGATAAAGCCGTCAAGTTAAAAACGGGACGTTTGAGGAATTTAGGCCGAAACGCGTCACAAAGAATTCCGAGCGTTGTGATGCCAACAACCCAGGGAGTGAGAGGCATTTTTTCTAGCTGAAACGTCAGATCGTTAATACGATCGAGGAATAACGCCAAGGCGACGGGTTGAAGAATTTTTTCCAATAATTCGAGTAAAATGCGAAGAGATTAGTTAGCGGTAAGTCAACAGCGATACAACGCTGTAAAAGTCGCTTTCACTGAGAAAGTGAACACGCCGCAGACGGCGTGAACATTTTATTTGACAAAAAATAACTGGCGTGGCCAATCCGTTGAGGAAAAATCTTTCGGCGAAAAGAAAAAATGAATGACGTCATCGCCGGGCGTTACAACGAACCAGTTTTGAGCTCATGGCTAATTAGACTAGTATTGATAAATGCGCCGAAACGCGTGTTTAACAACGCGTAACACATGCAAAAACTAATGTAAATTAGTTTCAGAGATGCACAGCTGTCGACAACGAGCTATTATCGACTGACTGCTAACCGCACCAATTGCCAGAATATGCAAATTTTTTACAAGTACAGAGCTCAGTCGAACATATCGCAAGGTTTATGCCACTTCGCATTAATTAAAAAACTACATCATAGGCGTTAATACGTAGCTATTGCTGATTGGCCAGTTTTTCAAAAACGAGTGGGCCGTCGTGATGGGAAAATAATCAGGCATTATATTCACGACGCCTTTCTATATTTGCTATTATTACAGGGGCATAGAAACGTGCCTTATAACAGAAAAGTCGAAAAATGCCAAACTTTCTATCCCGAAATAGAAAACGACCTAATTTTCAAAACACGTCGATTAAATGAAGAAACTGTTTCCACGATTGTGTCTCAAGAGCCCCATCAGCCCAACTGAATTAACAGCCCCACCGACCTAACAGCCCCACCGATCCAACAGACGCGCCACCAATAGTCCCAACAACCTCACCAGTCCCACCACCACCAGCCCCACCGTCCCAACAGCCCCTACGTCTTAACAGCCCCACCAATAATCCCAGCAGCCCCAGTCCCAAGAGCCACACCAATCTCAACAGTTCCACCGTTTCAACAGTCGCACGCACCGTCCCACCCAACCCCATATGAACGTGAGGAGAGAGAGGGTTTGAGGTTTAAACCCCCCAATTATGGTAGAGCCCTAGAATTCTATTTTTAGCACATATCTTGGTCACTTTACCCCACCATATCCCCATAATTTGGTCGGTGCCAATGTATGGTCCCAAATGTCCCACTGTGCCAACCATAGATGCACAGCACGACCGGTCTAAGGAAGGAGTTTTTAGTCAAAAATGACCTCAAAAACGGGTATGAATGTTAAAATAGCATAAAAACTACGCTAATACACAGTTTCTAGCTATGTTGAAGCAGATTCGCGTGAAAGTTTTGATTTTCATTCAATTTTAACACTTATCTTGCCTTTTTTACTAGAATATTTATATTTTTTTCTGACAGTCTAGACCAGGAATCTAATCTTGCGATATTATTCGAATGAGGCAAAATCCTAGATTGCACAAAAATGCTGAAACTTATATTCTGAAGTCGAAAAATAGTCGAAAATTAATCATAAAAAATTTACAATGTCTAATTTAATTATACAAAAAAACTTGTAGTTAGGATTATACTTAAACACTATGAGAGAAAAATTTTGAATAACACTCAGGGTTGCCAAATTGGGGGTTTTCCTCCATTTTGGGGGTTCTTTTGAGGACGTTGGAGGCGTTTTTTAGCGATTGACGTTTTTTTGCGCCTATGCTTAACCCTTGGTTGGGGATTTTTCAGGCAGTTTGAGGTTAAAATTAGGGTTTTTTTGACAAGAGCACTTGGCAACCCTGATAACACTGGCGGACATGTATAAGTACGCAGCATACACTTATTTATACCGAGTCCTTACAATTTTATTTTTTACTCCTGTCATCGGCCATCTGTGAGCCCAAATCTCTTTGTCTAAGATTTAAACAAGTCAGTGATTGATATCCATTTATCTGAATAGGTACTTACCTACTCCAACTTCAAATATTTTCCAAGTTATTATTGGGTTACCTATTTTAGGATCGCCCCATGCTTAGCGTAAGTACATAATAACAAAGATAAAAAATATAAATAATAGATATACAACACAAAATAAATAAATAATAAATAAATAATAAAAGTTTTACATAAATAATAGATAATAAAGACATAAATAAAAACAGCGTATAGCTACTCCATAAATGAGCAAAATAACATTCTGAGGAGTCTAGAAGGAGTTCGAAATTGCTCAAAGGCATACCTTTGATGCAATCGAAAACTCGACAATCGGGGCAAAAACATCATTCTTCGACATTTTTGACAGAGCTCTACCATATAAAAAAATGAGAAAGTGCATGGTAAAAAATTATGAAATTGAATTTTGCGGAGGAATTATAGGGGGATTAACCTCATGCTCCTGTGTTTTATTATATATATACACTAGTTGAGCTGCCCGGCAGTTGCCAGGGCTGAACTTAGGCCTGATAGCTATATGGAATTAATATGTCTCTTGTATTTTTTATTTTTCAAGACTTTTGATGTCAACTATTTTTTTGATCAGATCCATATTTTTGACGTTACAGAATGGTTTTGAAAATTGTTTAGCCATAATCATATTTTTGATGTTCTGAGGTGTTCTGAAATTTTTTTAATAAAACCATATGTTGATGTTTTGGGATGATTTGGAAAATTTTTTCGTCAAACCATATTTTTGATGTTTTAGGATGTTTTGGAAAATTTTTTAATCAAACCCATATTTTTTGATGTTTCGGGATGTTTTGGAAGAATTTTTTTCATCAAGCCATATTTTTGATGTTTTAAAATTTTTTTGTTTGTTGTAGCAAAAGGGTGTCATATATCACGTGATATGTTATAGACTGATGGTATCTCCTATCTTATATCACTGCATGTTATGGCACATACAGGGTATCTATACCAAACCTATCTTATAGCATTGCCTATCTCGTAGCACAGGGTATCTTATATCCCATACTATCTTATAACATTGCCTATCTTGCAGCTCAGGGTATCTTATATCACTTCCTATCTTATAGCATTGCCTATCTTGTAGCACGGGGTATCTTTTATAACGTTCTATCTTATAGCATTGCCTATCTTGTAGCACAGGGTGTCTTATATCACGTCCTATCTTATAGTATTGCCTATCCTGTAGCACAGAGTATACTTATATCACGTCCTATCTTATAGCATTGCTTATCTTGTTGCACATAGTATCTCATACCATGCCTATCTTATAAAATTGCCTATGTTATAGCATCATTTGGTTAAACCCGTATTTTGATGTTTCACAGTGCCGACCAATGCTGTAACATATAACAATGTGCATAGTGTCGCCAGGCATGCTCCTCTTGGCCGGGGTATCCCTATACAAACAGTATAAACTAATTTTTGAAAAAAATGGCAAAAAATCGGCCATCTCCCGAAATCGTGGAGGCTTATAGCACAGGGGCCAAACCCTGCTCCTTCCCTGCCCAGGGCCAATGGGTGCGTTTGTCGAAATTTCAAGATCGCTACGGCTCCTTCCCCCATTGGACCGACCTCGGCCCAAAACATCAGCCCACCAAATTTCATTGGGCCGGAGCCAACCCGGCACAAACATACAAAGCTCACACAAACAAACAAACTTTCAAAAATATATAGTAGATAACTTATCTTAACATGAACATAATATTTACCAGAGAATTGTTCAAAAATATAGAAATTTAGATCAAAATCGAAAAAGATAGAAATTAAGATAAAAAAGGAGAGGGCATGAAATGAAGTAAACGAGGAAGTAAAAACACATATTAACATTATACAACAATTTAAAAAATGAGCAAATACTTAAAATAACCAGCTCTAAAAGAAATTGACTTTTACTATGTGGTCAATAATAAATCTTATTTGAGAATCAACAATTTAATTCCGAATCCACAAATTCGTTTAATTAATTGATCCAACACTTTTAGGATAATGTTCGACAAAAACAGTTACTTGAGATATCTAGCAATCATAATCGCCTAAGTATTTAATTTAATTGTCAGGATTTAGTTCGAAACCTTTTCAATTTTCTCATACCTATTTAGTATTTATTACTTTTCATTTAGTTTTTATTTTTATATTTGGCTACTTTTAAGTATTTTATTTTTTAATTTTCTTCTAAGAAGCATTGAAATAACAATATTGCTTAGAATCCAATTGAACCAAAACTAAAACCTGCCTTGGTGCATAGCAGACACACATTTATTCCTTCGCATTGCTTTTTAAAGTAACAAGAATGTTGAATTGAATTATATATTATTCTAATTATTCTTCTTCGAATAGCAGTATCAACTGTCGAGAAAAAACATGCAATCACACATAAATCTGCTGCATGCTGCTGAATAAGGAAAATAAGGAAGACCTTTAGCCGTCCAAATACGATACATGTATCATTGAAAAAAGAAGCATCCTTCATTTTCCGTTCATAAAGAACGGCCTGTCCAGTAATTTATCACTGAAACTTTAATACTTAAAATTTGTTGAAAATATATCATTTGATTTAAAATACAAATATGACCAAACTGCATGGGCGACAAATCGATTCTGGGGGTCTGATGAGACAGAATCGCGAAAAAAGTCAATGAATTCAATTCTGGGGATTTTGCCGAATCAAATGGGGGTTTCGCGTGCATGCATGCGGTCAAAAGTTCTGGGAGGGATAAACCGGCTTTTCTTCGGAGGGGAAGGTAAATGAGTATTTTTTTACCTAATTAATGCCAAATTTGGTACTTAATTCGTCGTATTTTGTTCTTCATAATTAGGTATTTAATGGGTTAGAATTTGCAATAAAACAAATAACAATAAGGGCGATGGAATGATCTGTAACATCAAATATATACGAAATAATGGAAGAAAAGTGTCTGAATGAACGAATTAAATATTTTGCTTCTGAATGAGCGAAGTGACTATTCTGTTGTTCGAAAAATAAGTATATCTACTTAAAATAATATGTAAATGTTAGACGTCGTTGGACGCATATTGATGGTTTGAGCATACATGATCTTGGGAGGGTTTTCTCTCACTCCCCAGAAAAATTTCCACTCCCGCAAGAGGTTTTTCACCCTCCTCCTCCGCAGGACCTCTCACGCAGGAGTTTTTTCACCCCCGCAGGAGTTTTTCACCCCCGCAGGAGTTTTTCACCCCCGCAGGAGTTTTTCACCCCCCCGCCCGAAGTTTTTTCACCCACCGCAAAAGTTTTTTCACCCCCGCAAGAGTTTTTTCACCCCCCCCGCGAGAATTGGCTATTTTCACCCAGCCTTCAAAAACTTTGGCAAGAATCGGTATAAAAAGTGCTTTTTATGTGTTTTAGCTATCTATTAGCCTAAAAGAGCCGAATTTTACTCATGTTTTGACCTATATATTGTTCAATAATTTTTTCGATTTTTTTCCAAATTTTTTAGTATTTTTATGCTCTAGAAAAATAAAGCATCGTCAGAAACGCCAAACACGATGTTTTTGACGCGTACCCACCATTTTTAGGCCCGAAAAAGGAACTTTATGATTCCCCCAAATTCCTATGCTGTGCATGTCTGGGTTTAAGCAATAAGTTTGGTTCCAAAATCGCCTAGGGAGATATGCCCTTCAAAAATAGTTATAGGAGGGCCCCAGTGTGCATTTGTGTGGCTTCGGATTCATGGATCTAAACTAGGCACCAATCCCGACCCCTCACCCCGCCCACATGCAAACATGACCCGATTCCGAACATAATAGATTCATTTATGCACAAACAAAGCTCACCGAATGATTCGTTTAAATGTACGAGTAGTATAACGAGAAAAGAGTCAATCAAATTCGAAAGTAACCAGACCAATATAATATAAATGCAATGCAATTCTGAAAAGATAACTACGGTACACATAGAATACTGGACACATAAACACCACACATGCACAGCATAAGAATTCTGGAAGATCAAACCAAACACATTCCAAAGTGGCCTTTCTGGACCAGTGTTTTTTTTGTATTCGGCAAAGATTTTTCCCGATGTATATACACAGACTTTCTGAAACCGTCTTTGTACATGTACAAAGATTTTTGGGAAGACTAAAATTGCAAAAAAGGTCTAAAATTCGCATAAATTTTCGGCACTTCGCGCCGAAATGAGTATTTGTGTGTTCTATATATCTTTATAATGGCAGAAATTGCATTTCAATAGAAAAAATGTCAAATTTTTTGGCGCTTCGCCGTTTTAAGACGATTCTTAGTGATTTTTGCCCTTAGAGACCCAGAAATTAGCTAAAATACTCGTATACTACAAATGGTCGAAAACACCCTCTTTTGCCACACTAAAATCGCTACTGTGCCATATTATAGTACACAAAAATTTGCATGTACAAAATGCACAACGACTTTTGCGGACCATCTTTGTACATGTACAAAGTGACCTTGTACAAAAAAGCACTATCCCGGACTCAAAAATGATGATATGCATAAAAAACCAATTTTTGTCGATTCACTTTCTTCCTGGACAATCGAAAAATTGAAAATTTAGAGAAAAAATTTAATACATTCGACAAATAGAGTCCAAAATGTGTTTGACTTTTGAAGTAAAAAATCGCTAAAATCGCATAAAAGAGGACGTTATCTACGACCCCACCCCAAATCATGTACGGCAGACACAATAAATTAAGCTGAAGTTGCACATTAGAGGTGAAGTACTCGTATAACGAAGCGATATGCGCACACATTGTCATTGTAGTGAATAACATACAAGAGCTGACATACACCCAGTCTATGCTTAAAAAATATTCAAAATGCGGACCTTAATACCAATTAGTTAACATATATGTATACATACATGCACACGGTCAAACGCTCTGGGAAAGGGGTTGTAAACCGAGTTTCCTTGAGGGGGAGTAAATGGCAAATTGTTTACCTGTTTATGTCAAATTTTCGTACTTAATTCTTATTTTTCATGGATATTTATGCTTAAATCTGCGTGAAAACAATAACAATAAGGGCAATGGAACGACCTGAAACATCAAATATATACAAAATAATGGAAGAAAGGTGTTTAGATGAGCGAATCGAACAGTCTTTTCTCTAAAAATAAGTATGTGTACTTGAAATTACACAATTAGACATCATTTAACGCTTTTTCATGGTTCAAGCAATCGGTCTTCGGTCTAGAATGGCCTGAGGGATATGCTTCTCAAGAAGCCCTGTAGGGGAATATCCGTCCCCATACCCCACCCCAGTGTGCATGTAAGTATGTATACATTTACTACTTTGCTTTTCTAATTTTTGTGGGACGGTCGGCTGGAACGTGAGCTTGGATGAAGGATAAAAGCTAGAGAGCTTGGGATGGTCGGTTGGAACTTGAATTTAGGTGAATGGTAAAAGCAAAAGATGCTTAGTTAGTCGGCTAAAAGTGAGACGCTATGCCGTTTTATTATTGAAACACGAACTTAAATACTAGAAAAAGTTGACTCGTCACAAATAACGAAACGAAATGGACAAAACAAATATGAGTGAGTTGGGACGATGGGATTGGACGGTGGGATTGGTTGCAGTCTGTATAAGGGTCTTTAGTCTACGTGCAAATGTGATGCATTTCTATAGTCGTAAGCTCATAGCTTAAGCGGCATTGAGATTGAGTTGGCGTTGCGCACGTGCATTCTTGCCGTTTTTCTGTAAGCTTGAGATATGCTAAAGTCAAGGGAGCTGTCTCATTTTTGTTTAACTAAGAAATAAAGTTAGCGTCCGTCTACGTTTACACAGCTTACTGATAGGCGTGCTAAAGCGTCGCTTATTTTGAGATATCTTATCTACGGTTTGAATAATAACTATACATCTTAGACTAATGTTCATGATATGTGTTATTATATTATATAGTTTTATATCCATTTTATATATTATATAAATTTCTATTACACTCCTCCCCTCTTTAATAAAGCAATGGGGGTGATCAAGAAAAATACTTTGTATGTGTGAGCGTGTGGATTCTGCATGTGGTTGGTTATACGTGTGAAAAACAAAACAAACGAAGAATGTATCATTAAATCATCGTGTTAAATCGATTTGATTTTCGAGCTTCGCCCTGATCCGATAATCGATTGCCTTCCTCATCCTGGCCTCTTTATTTTTGAACTCCGCCGGTGGTAGAGCGAATTCCTGATGCAATTTTTGCTTCCACTGGGCGAAGAAATTGTCGTAGTATGGCGTCCAGTGTGCATCAGGACAATTGTGGAACCTGGCGTTGAATTCCGTGATCATTTCGCGAATGAGGCGCGCGAACCGGGGCTCAACGTCGACGGTTCTGATGTCAACCGCGACTCGAGGTGATGGTGGTGGTGGGCGAAAAGGCGTGGCTAATAGGGCGCGCCGTGGTGTTGAAAGTGACGTTGGTTTAAAGTGCTGCAAAGTGGCAGCGCCGGGGACTTCTGGCCGCTCGGAGGTTGCTGAGGTTGATTGTGGCGTTGATGTAGATGCGATTGCAGGTGATGGTGGTGGCAACGGTGGGCATGGTAACCATACCTTGCTTGTTGGCCACTTGACGCCGGCAGCATGGATTTCTTCGTGCGACTGGTCGGCTAAGGCGAATATATCGAAGCACAACGCAGCCCACAGCGGTGTAGAGATAGAACCGTCATCGCTAAGCAGATTCTGGATCTCTGCTGGCCCCAAGCAGAAGATGTCCATGGCAATGGTGCAGATGTTGGTGGCGCCATTGAAGTGAAACGGCAGGCGATCACATTTCTCTAATTCTCCAAGCTGCTGCCCGACGTCCAAGTTAACAGTGCCGCGTTCGAATCGTCGGTCGAGGCTACCAAGGCTTTTGGGGAAGTCAAAGCCGATGAAAAAGATGTTGGGATTGGTCAGGAGTTGGAGTAGATAATGGTGTAGGCCGTTGAAGAGGTCGAGGTCGAAAATGCAGCATAAGCCATCTGGGCGAAAAATCGACAGATACTTATGCTGACCGTTTTCCGCCTTATCTGCATTCGTTGCAACAGCCAAAATGCCCGAAAGACAAAAGTCTTTGGTCAAAATCTGGCAGGCAACATCTGCAGATAAGCCTCCAGGCACCATGTAGCGGTTGAAGGTGCCTGGGTGCCGACCGAATCGCTTCGCCCAGTCCTCCATTAGGTTGGCGGGGAGTTGAGTCGGCTCTGGTGTTGATGTTGTTGCTGCATTTCGCTTCCAGTTTTCGCTGATGGACACAAAAGATTCGGTTGACGAAGTTGACATGGTTTGTGACGTAGGCATTGTTTAAGATGTGGATATATCTACAAAACGCTAGAATATCACTTTATGGAGTAAAATCAATGCACACAATTTAAAGAGATTGGTGTTGAAATTGATGGGATCTTTTTATAATTATAAATTAGGTAAGTATATTAATTATGTGCCTTGCTTGTCCTGCTTCTTACGTTATAATTATGTTGATTTTGTTTCAGATTAGGTAATTCAGATACTTTAGCGTTAGGTATATTTACATCTAAAGATGAATTCGGGGTTTCATTATTTATTTCATGCTTATATAATTTAGTTCGATTTATGTGTATAAATTCTGGTACCAATTTTCCGGTTTTATTTTCAAGCGAGAGAATTGGATATCTTATACTCTTAATTTTATATGGTCCGTGCCATAGGTGCATAAGTTTAGGTGATTTGCCTACTTGACTTGACGGGTTATATACCATTACTAAATCGCCTACTTTATACTCATCATTTTTAATTTTAGTGTCATAATATGATTTTTGCGCTTTTTGGGCATCAGAAATATTAGCTCTAGCCAATGTCCATGCGTTGCTCAGATATTGCTTAAAGCTTATAGCATAATCATCTAAATCAATGATATAACGTGAAGGAACAAAATTTAAAGCTACATCTATCGGTAATCGAGGCATACGTCCATACAATAATTCAAATGGGCTGAATTTGGTACTGGATTGAGGTGTAGTATTATATGCAAATGTCACATATGGTAAAAAATCATCCCAGTCTTTTTGATTATGACTAACATACATAGAAAGCATGTTTGCCAAAGTATGATTAAATTTCTCTACTAAACCATCAGTTTGCGGATGATAAGATGTAGTATTTACCTTTTTTGTGTCACACAAAGAACAAATTTCACTGATTAATTTTGACATATAATTAGTACCACGGTCAGATAAAAGCTGCCTAGGTGCTGAGTGTCTACATAAAATACCTTCAATGAACTTTTGTGCGGTTGACTTAGCTGTGCAATCAGGTATACCATAACATTCTACCCATTTTGTTAGATAATCAGTAAATACAATTACATACTTATTTCCATTATAAGTCATTGGAAGTGGTCCTAAGATGTCAGTGGCAACTCGGTCAAAAGGGCCTTCCACGGGTATGGGACAAAGAGCTGCCCGTGTCTTTTGATTTGGTGCCTTTTTAGTGGCACATCCTAAACACTCTTGGCAATGTTTCTTGATGTCATTTATCATCCCTTCCCAAAAATATTTTTCTCTGATTTTTGAGTACGTTTTTCAAAACCAAAATGTCCGGCTAAAACATCATCATGATATGACTCTAAAATTTCCTTCTTTAAAGTAGTTGGAATTACGACTGTTAAAAAATGTTTCCCTTTATCTGTTTGTCTATATAGGCAATCATTTATGAGTCGGTAAAATCGAGATTTATTAATAATTTTTATGCTTTCTGCAGGATTCTCTGGTGTTTCTCCTTCACTTAAATATCGTATGATAGGATTTAAAATCTCATCCTCTTTTTGCTTAATAGTCAAAATGTCTTCACTAGGATCGAGGTGTAAAGTACAAATACGAGAAAGTGTGTCTGCATTTTTATGTTTACTTTCAATGCGATAAGTTAGTTCATAATCAAATTGTTGCATGGTTGCTTGCCATCTAGCTAAACGACCAGAAAGGTTATTTTTCTTAAATAAACCTATAAGTGGTGCATGGTCTGTCTGTATGTGTAACTTATGTCCTACGATATAGGGTTGGAAGGTTTTCACGGCCCATACTACCCCAAGTGCTTCTCTATCAGTAGTGGAGTAATTTCGTTCAGCTTTTGTTAGACTACGACTTATATATGCGATAGGATGTTCGTTTTCGCCAAAAACTGACTGAGAACAGCTCCTAACCCAAAAGATGAAGCATCAGTCTGAATATAGAATTCTTTAGAAAAATCTGGGAGCTTGAGTAGTGGTGCCGTGATTAATGCTGTCTTGAGAAGTTCAAATGCTTTTGAGCAATCATTGTCCCATTTAAACTCTTTACCTTTTTTAAGTAGACTATTTAGAGGAAATGCGATTTTA
>JAVLUZ010000145.1:15729091-15831223 GCA_036768485.1 Mermis nigrescens
GAAGCAAATAGAAACGTTTAATCGGATGAGTGTGTGAAAAATCGTCAACGATTTCGGTTCTGAGACGACTGCTGCGAACGCCGTGATATCTTAGCCGAGTTTCACAAAAGTGCAAAAGAAGCCGAAGTCGATCGAAAGCATCCGCGAAGTTGTCGTACTTACATTTTCGGTTGGCCAACAAAATCAATAATTCGACAAATCCGTAGCAAGACAAACCTTTACAACAAAACTAGAATTTCACGACGTTTTCAATTTAAAAATGAATATTTTGGCAATTTCTTGAAATTTTTTTAAAAATTTTTTGAACGATTTTTTATTCAGAAAAATTGTTTTCGAATAAATTTTTCTAGTTTTTCTACAAAAGCAATCAAAAATATTGCGGAAATTCCTTTTTACTGCATAAAATAGCAAATTTTTGCCATCTTACGCATCATCCAATTTTATTTCCTAGATTTTCCGTATAATAATTTAAAAACTGTTGCAAATTTAGCGCGGAAAAGGCTCATACTGTTACAAACTTTTATTGAATATCATTTGCAAACGAAAAATCGGCGCTTAAGGTTTGGAAATTTTGAAAATTTAATTTTTAGATGATTATGATTAGCTATGTGTCGATTCACATCACACATGGGCATCACACGTGAGCGTGGGAGGGGGGGGGTTGGGGGGTATGCACCCCCCAGAAGTTGAAATACCCCCAGAAATCAAAATATCCCCCATAATTCAAATTTTGAAATTATTTTTGCCCCTCCCCCGAATTTCGGTGCTTTCCAGCTATGATGGGAAAGGGGGTCTGGGTTAGGGTTGTTAATCGTTATAACGTTAGTTGCTGGATAAGCGTTCTTCTTGAAGCTTTGGTGAAAAACTTTTCAAAGAGAGAAGAATATTTTGTTTTTTCCGTCGAAGCGAAAAATGAGAAAAACACGTTAATTTCGTTTTTTTACCATAATATTAATGCCAGTGGATTTTAAACTGCATTTTTAGCTTTAGCACAAAATTCTTTACCAGAATGTGCCAGGAATACAAAAATTAATTGAGAATAATATACTGAAAAATAAGTTTAAAAAATTAACGATATTTAAATAACGCGAACTTTTAAGAACGCTAGTCTGGGGGTCTGATCTGACCCCACCCCCTGACCGAGAATCTGAGAATCTGGCGGACTCCGAAAAAATCGATAGACCCCATGATCAAGTTTTAGTGCTATTTTTTGAGATTTTTCACCCCATCTAAATCTCCAGAATATGGCTTATGTCCACCTATTGAGCCATCCTTTTTTTGCACATGAAGAATGTTTTTTGACGTATAAAATAAATGTTTTATTGCATACAAAAACTTTTTGATATCATAAATATAAAGATGCAGGCTAGCAAAAACATTAAAAAAAGTGCCGCATGGCCTCAAAGCCCTAAAACGCACGCATACCTCAAGACTACATTAGGGATATCAAAAATAGCCAATACCACATAAATCCAACTATTTTATTACATATTCTTTTAGAATAAAGATAATTCATGAAATTGTTGACGCACAAATTTAAATTATTGCTTTTAACGTTGTATTAAAGATAGATACAAAACCATTTAAGACGCGAGCTTGCAATGTTTGAACTAGGTCCTTTAATACGTGTACATAATTTTTTAGATTAATCTTTGGAAAACGACATAAATATAATAATAAAAATAGCTTAAAATTAAAATTCATCGAAATTATTTAATTATACTGAAAACTTAGTTGAGATTCGAAAACAAAAAGAAAAATAAAAATGTGAAGAACGATGTAAACTTCGACTTTCCTACCATCTTCTTCCAAACAATCCCACTTTCGACTAATTTGCTCGAAAACTACCGGCAGTTCATCTGTGCTCAACACGTCAGTGAGTTTACATTTCCTTAATAATTGCGGGCAAAGAAAAATAAATCATGCGGTGTTTATCTGTCAATGTACAAAAAACTTAAATCAAACACATTTCCTAACATCATTTGACAAAAAAATCGGAATTGAAACCCTGTGTATGAATCGATTCATTTAGCTTCAATATTGAGGAATAAATTCAGATTATTCCCGATTTACTGGAGGATACTAAGACGATGTTTTCGTTTTTTTTGAAATTTAGAATTTAGAAAAATGAATTTAAGTACAAAAAATATGAAACTGAGAAAAAACCGGCAAAAAGTGGGATAAATTTTATTTTCTGCTCAAGATCCACGAAAAAAATCCTTACTGTCAAATTTTTATAAATAAACTGCATTTGTTTTCCCGAATTAGCTTGAAAAATTGCGAAACAATTCTCTTCTGAAACTAAGCTCCGAATATAGACAAACTAAGCTCAACCATTTAGCATGAAAGAATTATGAGAATCGCGAAGAATTGTCTGAAATATGATTTTAAATATACATATTTCAGGGCCTTGCTAAACCTAGAGATCCGGAGAGGAATAAACAGAAAAATTTATAAATAAACAAATAAATAATAGCATGTTCGTAAAATATAACGCGAAAAGTTGAACAACGAGGTACCTAAAAAATTATATTTTGCAGCATTGCAAGTTTTTGTTTCACCTCAAAAAAACATTTGCAAGTCGTTTTCTTCATCAGACTCGAACGTCGAAATTTGACAAATTGCAAAAAAAGAATAGCCGCCTTGTCCAGTAGCAACATTTTACCGCAACTTTGGCCGTATTGAGTGGGAAAAATTTCGGTCAAACATAAACGTTGCCTAAAACGTTGCAAAAAATCGAGACAGGAAAAACGAGCTTAATTATTCTAATTAATCGCCGCAATTTTAATATTTCTTTATATGGCCAATATAATCTACCTGATAAGAAAAGAGTGCAAAAAACTAATAAAGGATTCATCAGCAGGAAAATTTGTTAAAATTTTTAATTTTAAACCACTTTAAAATTAATTTTGAAAAATTTAAGCATTAACATATTTAATTATTTAAAATCTCATGCCTCGTAAATTTTAATACTCAGACTCTAGCACCTCGAAAAAAGTTTAATTTCTCACAATATTGTGCTTTTTGGTTTCATTTGTGCTATTTTTCGAGTCAACAGCATGCTCCTCGTTTACCGTTTTTTAATTTATTATAATTTACAATATTTATATTATTAATTTATTTTTTCTTATATTTATTGAGTTTTTCATTCTTTCTTTTTTATTGTATTGATGACTTAGTATTATCGGATCAATCGAAAAAATTTTCAATTTTTCAAGCAGCAAGAATCCCTTTCTATTGATATAAAATTTTTAAAATATAATACTGATTATTTTACCCATAATTGGGCAGAGAATTTCCGGTGACCAATCGCAAAGTGTCCCTGATCAAAGGCACTTTGATTGCCTCGTCGATGATACTTTCCAAGCAATCCCGGTTTCCCCGTGTGGCTAAGTCGGCGGATGAAGAATCGTGTTCTAAGCTTAAGCTAGGACAAGCGTTTATTTCGAGCAAAATTGGTTGCAAATCCTTGGAAAGTATGATATCGAATCCCAGAATCTGCATTGAAAAATAAATTTTGCCGATATTTCATTCAGAATTGAGCAGATCTCCAGAATCTAGAATACCCCTCAAATTAAAATTTTCAAATTTTTTCGTTTTTTTCACTATTTAATAATGTTAACCCTTAATTTCCCGTGTACTCAGTTTTTGGTCGAGGTCGAGTATGCTGGTTTTTCTTGATTTTTTCATTTTAAAGGTCATTTTTATGCCGTGAAACATCATCTATCCTCCTTTTTCCTTGTTTTACACGTTTTCTATGAGTTTCATTAAGTAGAAGGCTTTGGTTATTTAGAAATTCAATATTTTTTGAAATTTTAATGGTAGGCATATACATAGGTAAAACTCAAATATGTACGCACATAATGCACCTATGTACTAATACTGTGCATGCAGGAATCTAAACTGACTCTGTAGACCGTAATAGTCATGCTGTATCGCGCTTTGCTCAATGCAGCATTATGGTGAGCTACGGAATGCCGACGTATCGATTTTTTTCAAATGTGCCGTAGGCTGCCATGTTGGTTTTTTAGTTATAGTTTTTCCCTTTTTTCTCAACGGAAAGTGAAAATTGTGAAGGGAAAAATATATTTTTGGAATCAGGAGAACAAGGGCTTTCAGATGTATATACTTTTATCTGATTTTATTGATTCGATCTAAAATCGAGTACATGGTGAAAACGACTGCTGGAAACACACGGTAAATTAAGGGTTAATGGATAGATATCAGCGAGAAACGTCGAATATAGTGTTTTTCTTATACCATCAATTTTTCCACACTTCCATGACATTCAACAATTTTTAGAAACTATCGGGTGCTGCCTGCAACCATAACATTAAGGGTCATAGGGCAAACCATGGCTGGTCTGTGGTCAATGGGTCAATCAGTCCTAGTTCGCTATAATAATCCTAGAAGTTTATGCAAACGTTGAAGCGAGTAAAAACACCTCAATTTACATTTAATACATAATCTTAAGTTTTTTCCAAAACATTCGCTTTTTCTGGCATTACAAAATTTTGCCTCAAAATTAATTTTTCTCAGTCTTGTGGCCTGAGGTCTTATCGTCTCTTTTAAACTTTTCACATACGTATGGTTTCAGGCTTTAGAGTGCTAACTGTCAAACATGGGCAGAAAGCAAATTTTGTTCTGATTAATTAAATTAATAAATTGAATTTAATTAAATTAATAATAAATAAATTCGACTTAACGCAATTTTTATACTAATGCACCTGAAAACAAGATGGTCCAGAACTGGCGGCCGAAAAATGGCTTTCATAATGAACAATCATTTCGGGGACTAAGGCGATGACGGTTTTGACGACCAGTTGCTTAATTTTGCGCCAAACTGGTTTCACCTCGAAGCCCAAAGCCTCCATCTGGCAAAACACGCTCGACATGAGTCTTTTGGATGCGCGATTGTCGAAAATGTCTTTCGAGTGCACGAAATTTTCACCATTTCTCTTATTCAACGAATAATTGGTCAAATGCATGAAATTCGTCTCTTTATTGGCCGTTGAAGGCCGATCGTATCTGCAGGTGCAAAATCGAGCCATTCCTGCGATTAAAGTTGGAATTAAGTTTTTCTCGTAAGATTAGAATTTTAAAAAAATATATCAAAAAATTTAAAAAAATTTTAAACAATAAAAATTTGATGTTATAAAATCTAAAATATTAATTGAATTATAATAGATTAGGAAGCGAACGTGACTATTTCTTATTTCTTTTAATACTATTTATCCATTTTGTGATTCACATTTGTTACACTTTAATATTTTACCGCTTACTATTTCAATTTTTCAAAGTTCAGATTTTTAACCATTCTTTGCCATTGAACCACTTTGTTTTTTGCTAAATACATCTCTTTACATTCTTGTACGATTTTCACGAGCAAGTTTTGGCCATTTTTTAGCCTTTTTTACTATGTTAACCATTTTATTACTTTTTACCAGCCCACAAAAATATAAAAGAGCCCTATTTCGCAAAAATGCATATAAAACTGTGGCGGGAAGAAAATCCGTCGCATAAATCAAAATTTGAGAGAGCGAATTTAATCGAAAAACAAAACCATAAAATTAACATTTTACAAAATGCATAATTTATATGAAAGGATGCATGCTTAGTCGCTTGAATTTTCATCTTGAGAAATATTTAATCGATTTATCTGTACTGTAGAATTAAAAATCAGAAATTAAAATTTTTTAAGAATTATTTCTTTCCCTAAAATTATGTATACAATTTTTCGAGCTTTCCAAGGGTTTTACTCAGTTCTAAAAGCAAGTTCGAAAACATCGCTGTGACCAATCTCACAAAATAAATTAATTTTCCATCCGATTCAATCTTTCCAAATATTTCACTAAAATCTATTTCATTTTATTTCATTTATTTCACTTTATTCTTACTTCATTAATTTGAAAAATTCTATTTCATTTTTAGGGCTTATTTTTTCCAAGCTAAATTAACGTAGTTACCATAGGTGGGCAGCACCGAAATTCTGGGGTAGGGGGTGAAAAAATTTCTAGGGGGGTTAAAAAATTTTTAAAGGTCAAAAAATTGTCTTAAAAGTGGTTGCACGGCGAAAAAACACCATTTTTCGACGTTTCTCGTCGAGCACTATCCAATGGCACCAAAAAATTGCTGAAAAAGCAAAAAAAATTTTCTGGGGGTATTTCGATTTCTGGGGGGTATTTCAACTTCTGGGGGTGCATACCCCCAAAACCCCCACGCCCATGTGTGGTAGTTACCCATAGGCGTATATGTACCTTCTTCAGCGACGAATATAGCTAGAGGATTGATGCTTTTAATGAGTGCGTACACCCTGAGATCAAATTTGATCCGATCGTTAAGCAAAAAAGGTTCCGAGACGTATTCTTGCACCAGTTGAGCTTCGACAGTAGTCCTAATTTGATTTGGGTGTCGAAAAATGTAAATATTTTCGCCTTGAGATCCGTTGTCAGGCTTAGCAATGTAATAATGCGTTTTATCGGGATGATTTACAATACTTAATAATTCGTGATATTTCGCAAGTTCGTCAATTTGAGCCGGAATAGACCACGATTTAGGATAAAAATCGAAATCGCCCGGAAATAAATATTGCATCGTCGATAAGGCTCGAGTAAACGGGACTTTTTTCGTCAATTGATGCATTCCTGATAAAAAATTTGAAATTTGATTTGATCTTTAAAATATAATTTTAAATATAAAATTTAATCATAAATGTAATAGAAATAATACATAATTTTGAATAAAATCTATACTCCGACAAAAATTCATGGACTCGGAACAAGAGCAATATTTATGCCTATTCATTTATTCAATCGTTTAGAATTTTATTTCATTTTAGTAATGATTAATAAAACTAATTATTTTCATTGCAGAAATGACTAAGAAGCTTAAATATCTAGTACACATAGGTAAGAGAAGGGGTCTGCAGGGTTTAGAACATACGTATAAGAGGGGATCGGAGATCCCCACCCAGAGTTGGTCGTTCCCTATCCTCCCAAAGCCAGAAAATTTCTGATTTCCCCCATTTATAGAAAAAATTCAATTTTTTTACCGTTTTTAGGCGATTTCCGACCGTTTTTGGCCAAAAATTGAGATCATTTATCCCCCATATTCCCTAAAAATGGCAGGGGACCCCGCTCCCGAAATTCTGAGCCGTCACATGAATGGTTTAAAACCCCTAAACCCGAAATATCCCGTAGAACCCGAAAAACATCCCATTATTGAATTTCCAAATTTTTCTCTTTTTTTTGCGATTTTCGGATGCGAATGAATAGAGCGTGATGAGGACCGTCGAAAAAAGTGTTTCGTTGCCCCTGTCACCAATTTCGTCACTTTCTGGCCCCTAAAATATTTTCGGATCCCTACCCTAGAATTTAAGCGCTGCCCTTATATTGTAAAAAGTGATAAATTCGTAAAATAGAACTTGACGTAAGTCTCATCTCTTGAAGGCGCCAAATTATAAAACAATATTCCTTCTGTTCGTCGAAGTAACTTAAAAGGCCGGAAATTAAGACAAGCCATTATTTAGATACATCAAAAAAGTTTACGCAATCAAACAGTAAATTAAAGAAAAGGATGAGAAAAAATAAATAAATAAGTTGAAAAATTTTTTATCCAAGAAAGAATCAAATATTTCTCGTATAAAGAAGCCCTTCAGTTGGATGCCGTGATTCTTTTATAGAAATTTCTGAAAAAATACGTCTGCGTGCGTACCTGGAAATTTATTGATCATTCTTGCTTTTATGTCGCGCATATTATTTGGCACTGTGGCCAACCAGCAAACGTCGCATCTGGAATCGAACTCGTTGTGCTGGAATATATTTAAATTTTTCTTGTCGAATTAAATAATAAAAATAAATAAAAAATAATCCGGATAAATGAAAATAATTAAAATTAATAAAAATACTTCTACTAGTACTTAATTGCTCTTACCACTTTAGCTTTATATTTTGGATACATATACTTACTCACATTATTGTGACCTTTTATCCTTCTACATCATTTCTTACTATTTTTCTTCGGTCAGAGTCGGTTTGTACATTTTAATAACTTTACTCTGAAATATTTCAACGTCTTCTGAATGCAGCTATGGTATAATCCGTTCGTTGATTAATTAATTAATTTAATTAATTATCGAAATAATTAATTAATTAATTAATCTATTTATCCGTCAATCCAAGGAAGATGTCACCTCTAAATAGCCCAGTTCGTCCAGGCATCGTTTCAGTATGCCAAAATTAGATCTGGCTAATGACAGGTCTACGGTCACTGAAGATGACGGAACATCCTCATGTTGAAACCTTCGACGATTGATCGATGCACTTCTTGATTCGTTGATATTGTTTGCTTTGTTATTGAGGCAATAATGCATTGAAGAAACTCCAGTATAATAAGTTAATGATATTGACTAAAAATTACGAAAAGTAAACAATGGAAAGAAATTATGCCCAATCCCGAATTAAATTTAAATAAAAAAGAACAGAGTAACTGCATATTTATGTAACCATTTTTATTTTGTGTACCGTAGTCGAAAGTGATTCTATGTATTAACGTTTTTTTAATCAAATTTTTGGTTTAATGCTTAAACTTTTATGAATTTTATATTCTGCTTCAAACTTATTCATAATCTACTTAGACGAGATTGCCAAATAATCAACTTTTCAGGAAAAATCCCAACGATTCTCATTATAATTATTATGCCAAAAGACATTTACATAAATTTTTCATGAATCTTACATAACATAGGCTTTCAATTAAAAAATCACTGAAAAGAATGAAATCAGTAAAAGTAAGGCACAAAGAGCATAGGGCAGCGGCCAAGTTCTGAGGGTCTGGATGGGGCACGAGTGAAAAACCTGCAAAAAATATGCAAAAAATTGATGGATCTCCTAGATTCTGGGGGGTCTAACGGAATATGGAGTGCCTAAACGCCCTCACGTTCATGATATGACCAAGAGTCTCTAACAAACGAATCAGAGTTCAGGGGGCGCCCGAGATTATAAGTAAAGATTGATTTTACGTCATAATAACAAATGACAAACGCTTTCGGCATTCTAATTGGTCGTTATGACAACAACAGCAATTATGATGCAATCATTGCACTTTCTTCCATTCACTATAAAGGAGCGTAGGCATATATTACGCAAATGCCTTATGTATCTATATTGAAATAAACAAGAAGTACCAATGGAATTCGGGCTTGACCGGCATGGACCAAGCAACGCGCTTTATGAGTAAGTTGTAACTGACAATACTATATTCGTAACTGTACAATGTACCATGTGTTAAAATTATGCAAAAATGGGAAGGGAATGTGAAGCTTTCGCTTTCATCCACCATTTATAAGTCGATGCACGGGAAAAAATTTCCATCGTTCAAGCTATAGTCTGTTTCACATTAAACCCGAGAGCTTTTTCAGTAAATCTTTCCTACAGTAAGTCCGTCCATCTTTTCTATTTGCTGTAGGTCGCGTAGAGACATAGCGAGGTTTGCACGTTCTCAGCTTGTCACAAATTGACCGTTAAACACAATAGACTAATATTCTAAGCAGCGTAGCAAACTCCCGCATAGCTCGTCTGCTTGTCGTTAAAGCATCCCAAAGTTCGATTCCAGCCGCTAGATTTCTATTTAGCGCGCGTTTCACTAAAGCAGGTACAATATTACAGCATTGTTTAAATGCTTGAATTGAGTTTACATGGACGGTTTAGTGCATTAGAAATTGAAGAATGACAGCCGCTCGCCCCCACTGAACTTTTCTGTCGAGTTACAGTAAATCAACTATAATTATAACAAGACAAGACAAGAAAATACTGTGCGGCCTTCGAAAAAATTTACTGAAAAAACTCTCTAATAAATGAAACAGACTGTGGTATCTACAAAAGTGATTTTAGACACTCGGCAAAACTTCTCGTGCTATTTAATTTTTATGCATGTTATTGTGATTGTTGCTTTAGTTAAAACCGATTCTGTGATCGATTGTAGCCAAAGTTCCTTGAAACAGACTACAATGTACGTACGTGGGCACATAAATCCTTCAAATCCTCCATTTTAGGCTTGGTACATGTATGTACGATCTAGCGCACAGATTGCGATATCTCAGAATCATAGGCAGCGCGTTAGCGCGCACCCATTATTTCAGTACCCAAACACACATATGCATGTCCGCCCTTCAGCAACACTGGGACAATTCTGTAATGTGCAGCTTTTTAAAAGATAGATAATAAAAAAATTTGCTACCCGTGTTTTTTGTTTTTTAATCAAAATTATTAATTGGTGTTTAAAGAGCACATAGCGTTTTACTGTAACGTTATAACATATAGTTGTTTTGTAATTTCGGTCGGTCTTCTTACTTATAGTTTGTTTCACATAAGTTTGGGCACAAATTTTAATGAATTTTTTTGAAAGTAAGCCGACGGAGTACGATAATAATATATCAAATCAATGCTATTATCGCAATCTGTGGGTTTATTGTCGGACATAGTCTCGTTTGTTTAACCGTAAGAAATTGTGTAGTACCGATGTCATTTTTTGTGTTTTTTTAAATTGACTCATTTCCAGAGTGGCAGTGTGAAGAGTGTAAAGAATCTAACGGTTAAAAAACACATTTTGGCGTGTTTTTGTCTGCCAATAGCTCCGTTTATGAGTCCTAAGAAATTTATTCCAGCAAAATCAAAAATGTACTTCGACTCAGGGGCTACTTTCGGCTCACCAGCAAACTTTTTAACACTCAAGGAGTTATAGTCTGTTTCACATAACTTCGTGCATGAATTCTAAGAATTTTCAACGACAGTAAGCCGGGGGTTACGATAATAACATATCAGATCAATGCTATAATCGCAATCTGTCAGCGTATTGTCGGAGATAGTTTTAAAATTTATGACCGAAGTTGCGTGAAACAGACTATAGATATAAGGTAAAAACTTTATACTTTAGTGGATGTGTAAAAAACAGGTTTTGTCTGTGATTCCTACTTCTTCAGTTTATAAGTAGGGACAAATTAAATAGAATAAGATTAAAGTTCGTCCTGACGGCTACACGTCGCAGCAAATTGTGTTTAAAAAACTCAATATTGAGTTACTTATGGAGGTGTAAAGTTCGAAATCAGATGTGAAATATTGAGCGAAAAAACACGTTTTTTCCATTTTTCGATCGGTCAATATCTATAGATATTTTGCGGAACAGAAGTTTTTATACACACGAACGTACCACGATTCAAAGGCTGCAAACTGGCCTGAACCGAAGTTTTTTACGTTTAATGAAGAGTTAGGTTCAGATTTTTAAAGTTTACAATGTGGTGGATAGTGGAAAAATACGTTTTAGTCCCTTTTTGTTCGCAACTTTCTCCGTAAGTCAGGACATGTCGAATTGAATGAAAATAAATCCATTTCAAGGGGTACACAATACACACAGCAAGTTGTGTTTATTTACATCAATGTTTAGCTTCTTTGGGAGGTTTGAAGTCAAAAAGTGGGGTATCAAACGTGTTTCGGTCTTGCCTTTTTCTGGTAACTTGTCCGGTTATAAGTCTGGACATGATCTCAAGTCCAAAAATGCAACAGGAATCAAACGTGATATGCGTGTTGGGCGCGTTTGTTCATACTCAACAGTGGTGTAACGTGGTTTTAATCTAATATTTATTTGTCTTCAGGCCATTGTGGATACTTAATTTTTTAATAAATGTGGACCGTAATATCAGAGTAATATCAGAATTACAAATCCGACTAAAAGCTTTATACACGTTGGTTATGCAAAGTTTACACTGCAAATTAACTTAAGTTCTAAAGTCTTGCGGAAGCTAAATTTGTTTAAAAATGCTCTATGTAACGTCAGAATTACGACTTGACTGTAAGTTTTCTTTACATTCATTAGTAGTGTAAAGTTGGCACTACTTATTTATTAGTTTTGTGTAAACTTTACACTACAAGTTTATTTTACTTTCAGAGCCTTGCAAAACGTGATTTTTTCAATATATGTTCCTTAAGTCAGGATCACGAATTTGACTGCATATTTTCTGCACACCCAGTAGTTATGTGAAGATAACAATGAAAATTAAGTTTAATTTCAGAGCGTTGCAGAAGCTTAATTTTTCAAAAATGGTTAATCTAACGTAAGGATTACGAATCTGAATGTGATTCTTCTTTACACCCAGTAGTTGCGCAAAGTTATGCTGAAAACCTTTGATCTATTGAATTAAGATAAGGCTGTCTTCTTTGAAAAAGACAATGCTAGATTTGCAAAACAATATTGTTTTCCGCGTTCATGGACTGCTGTCATTATTGTGGTGCATGCTACCGTATACCTTTGAAATTAAATATTACCTTCGCCCAGCTGCGGGTTGCTGGTTCATTTTCAAATAATTAGGGCTCCCTTCCCTATCAGGGGGATACTCGCGTTAACAGTATGAAGACAATAATACGCAGGACACAGTGTTAGTATGCGTCCGCACGCACGACTTTATTTGCTACTGGACGGCTTCGCTCTTATCATCCTGTTTCACACAAGTTTGGGCATACATTTTAAAAACTACGTCCAACAATAAGCTGACAGATTGCGATCATATCATTGATTTGATATATAATTATCGCAATCTGTCGGCTTAATTTCGAAAAAGTCATAAAATTTATGCCCAAACTTACGTGAAAAGATTATAGGATGAGCTCGGGTACCTATGCCCGTGTTTACTGTTGCAGATTGGACCGAACCCCCGTGAGACTCAACGTGTCGGGCCTGTTACCCTTTTTACGGTGTCGACTATGACTTGGAAAGAGAATTTACCATAGTTAGATAGACACATGAATTTGCAACACGGAAAGTTTGGATTGAGTAGAGCCATAGGTGGGCAGCACCAAAATTCTGTGGGGAGGGATTCAAGACTCTTCAAGGGTTTAAAATGGTCTTAACTGGCGAAAAAAACACAATTTTTCAACTCATCGAGCACTATCCATTGGCATCAAAAAATTTCGAAAAAAAAGCAAAAAAAATTTCAAAAGCTGAATTTTGAGGGGGGGGGGTATTTTAGTTCCTGAGGGGGTATTCAGCACTTCTAGGAAGAGGGGTAAATGCACCCCATCCGAACCCCTCCTCTCCCGACGCCCAATTGTGGTGACACTGGCAGCCGTGTCCTTGATTTTCGGTAATTTAGAAATTCCAGATTAAGTAAAAAGTGTAAGTTTTCATAGTAACGACAAATTCCAACTCACGTTTTAATTCCAGAAAACCGGTAACCACTGGTATCGAAGATGCGTCGAAACAAAATCAACAAATAAAACAATAAATGCGCTCAGCTTGCGCAACGAAATCGGTTATAGTGCGGAATGGAACCGTCGCACGGGCTATTAGTTTTAAATTAGAACTGCCCACCCGGATGCCAACGGTTAGCAATTCTTAAGTTGATGCAAATCGATTACAAAATCGGTTTACTGAAGTCACAATCACGGTATTGTGCAATGCATTTGATAAACATATGAAGTTCATACTGTTCAAAATCGTATTACAGTACACTGTTTGGAAGCCTCTTTTGTAGCTGCTCGCTTTCGCAGAGAATCGATTTCTATGCACTCATTATAAACCATGCATGTATGCATGTATTATTCTGCACACAAGTAAATAGCTTCAAAAGTATTACTGTAAGCTATATAGACACGTACGCGAATGAAAGTGATTCATGCATGAATGAACGAAACCGCTATTTCTTCCACTTTTTGGTCTAATTGTCAAACAAAATTTTGAAGAATGGCAAAACATTGTGGGCTTTGTTGGCATTTATGAAAAATTTTAGTAATGCAAAAAATGCGCTTTAGAGAGATGAAATTTCAACGTTTTTTGGCTCTTCGTGCAGGATTGATTAAAATCAAATGTAATAAAACAAGTTCAATTTATTGACTGATACGTAGTTTGATTTATTAAGATTTATCATTATTAAAATAAAATAATTTGCAATTGAATTATTTAATTAGTTTAATCTAGTAATAAATAAATGCAATAATATAAACGCGCATTTTCTGCCCAGTTTACCTATTCATTAATAAATTAATTTATTGATGATATACATGTCAAGTTATTTAAATATCGTATTTATTTTATATTATTTATTAATAATTAATATTTTAAATGAAATGATTCATAATAAAATAATTTTTAATATATCAAATTTATTAGTAAAATTCGTGGGTAATAGTAAGCACGCGCATGTTCTGTTTCAAATCATTTATTAATGAAATAAATACCTAATTGATAAATCGAATGTTAAATAGGAGTATATTGAGAAAAAGGCGGACCTTTGTCAAATTTTCAAAAAAACTGATTTTATGCCTTTTCAAACAATAATCTTTAACTTAGAAGTCGAAAAAACTGTCGGAAACCATGTGAGTAAAAAAAGAAAAATTTCCGAAAAAAAATTTTTCAAAGATTTTTTTCACTCTCATGGTTGACAGATCGTGTTTTCAACATCTACGTTATAGATTATTGCTTGAAAAGGCACAAAATCCTGCTTTTTTTTGAAAATTTGACATTTCAACATCTAATCATCTATACATCGACTCAAGCATATATACATCGACCTAAGCATCTATACATCGACCTAAGCATCTATACATCGACCTGAGCGGGAGCGACCTCGACCTAAGCAGCTTTAAACACCTTTTCAGATATACTAAGCCTAAGCCTAAGTATAATAGAAGTGAAACGGCTAATATTGAGAATAGCCCGTCCAGTTCGTCTTAATCAATTTGTTATCCTTAAACACAGTTCAACAGCCTGTAACTCGGTCAATAATGCCGACCGACACCTAATTCTTTCAGATTTGAATTCCTTGACCCTTAATTAGATTAAATCATCCATGCAAAGTTAATTTCTAGGAGGTCACCTTATTCTCAATATTAGCCGTTAAATTATTTCAATTTAGTATTTTTAACATATATCTAAAATGAAGTTATTCATAGATAAATCACTGATAAATATTCTTAAATTTATTATTAATATCAATAATAATAAACATGCATTTTCTACTCTAGTTTATTCAGTAATATGTACCTTAATTAATTTATTATTTGCCCGTAATTTGCGTGAAAAATGTGGTGTTTTTTTACCCGGTATATACATTCCTTATAAATTATGCGAAAAGTCAATTTATTCGCAAATATGATAAATTCGTTTATTTTCATTGAACTACGTAAATTTATAGGTATTTCGCCCCAAAAATAGAAAAGATTTCTATAATTGTGGCAAACCTTTGAAGAATAATATAATTGATCGGAAACAATTTTTTAAATTCTAGCCGTGCAAAGAAATTGTGTTCTATTTCGTTTAATTAACGCAGTTCATGTAACAAAATTGCTGATTTGCATTTGCTATCTGAGTTCTTACATTTATGATTTGATTTTTATCACTGAAACATGGTTGAATGATACTTATAGTGATTCTTCGTTAGTTGCAAATTTTGGCTATTCGTTTTTTTGAAAAGATCGTGAACTTAGGGCAAGTGGAGGGGTCTGCATTATATACAAAGTAAATTTGTCTCTGAGTTAAGCTAATGCTTTCTCAATTAATTATATTGCCAGAATTATTGCGTGGTCTCTTTTTAGGTTCAACTGCATATAGGTTTATTTTGTGTTACAGACCTCCTATATTTCCTCTCTACAAGATAAACAAAATCAAGATTTTCTGCATCTTTTGAATATATAGCTTGACTGTAGTAAACCTCCTTATTGTTCTAGGAGATTTCAATTTACTTGATATTAAATGGAACAAAAACTGACGTATTGTCAGAATAAGTCTCTCTTTCAATTTCTTTGAAATCGTTAATATTTTTGGACAACACGCACATACCCTACCTCGGGTCACAATATATTATGCTTTAATATTTACATCAGATAAATCGTTGATTAGATGAATTTTATTATTGTTTTTTATCTGTGATGCAATATCTATGAGACTCTTTTGTTCCTTTTTCCAAACCTGTTAGAGTTAATAAATACCTATAAATGTAAGACGGCTGTTGTCTAAAAATTAAAATTCTGGAGGAATTCTAAAATTGATCAATGTTCTGAAATGCCTACTCTAAATACAGTAGACTGTAAGGAAAGCTATAAAGGAATATTGTTGTGCACAGGAATGTAGATTGTTAAAAAAGGATCTGATCCTAAGCATTTTTATCGTTTTATTGATAATAAGAAAAATCCGTTCGAGATTTAAAAAAGTAAATGTTTTTAACGATTTCTTCTTATTAGTGTATACTGTTTGCAATAGCCTGCCTCTAAACCACAAACTTAGGTTACAAAGATATAATTGATGTTAAGGTAGATTTTAGTTCTGAATCTGTACTAAATTCTATCCATAACCTCAAGCAAACTTTTTCTTTTGGGCCTGATGGCATTTGTTCTCATTTCATCAAAAGATTATGTCCACTTCTTGTTGAACCACTTAGTTCTATTTTTGAAGTTTCTTAACGAAGTGGTGAAGTACCTTCTTGTTGGAAGGATGCTATGGTAGTACTGATTTTTAAGAAGGGGGATTATTCCTCGGTTGAATACTACCGTCCAATATCTCTTTGTTGCGTCACTTGTAAAATTATGAAGCATATCATGAAACAAAGCCCTAGTTGCTTCTTTAAAGTCTAAAACTGACTTCTTTTCGCGCCAGTTTGGTTTTCAAAAAGGTAAATCATGTGAAACTCAGCTTTTGAAGTGTACAAATATGCGGCTCAAATCACTTGATGCATCTATTCCTATTGATGTTCTTTATGTTGATTTTAGCAAAGCCTTTGACTCTGATGTTCACCTTGAATTGATAGAAAAGTTTAAGCATTATGGGATAAATGGAATGGTATTAAAATGGATAATTTCCTTTTTGACAAATCGTTCTCAAGAGGTTAAAATTTTTGATGCTTTGCTGATACATACCTGGTCAATTCAGTGGTTTACATACCTAGGCGTGGGGTTTTGGTGGCAATCGTTCCTCGAAACCAAATACCACAAAATTCAATTTTTGAAATTCTGTCTGATTATTTCTCATGTTGTTGTTGTTTCGCCATACCACCATTTTTAAGGCAATTTTTTTACCTTTAAAAAATCTTGCGCCCCTTAGAATTTCGGTGCCGCGTTCCTATGGTGGTGTACGTCAAGGTAGCATCTTAGGACCCTCCTCGTTTCTGTTGTTTGTAAACGAGTTTGTTATGTTAGAACTTCAGATTGTCATTAAAACACAAATTTTTTCTGTCGTACCGTTCCTCGTGACTATTAACAGCGATACAGATGAGCTTTTTTCAAACTTTCCAGTGTTGCTTGCGTAAGACAAGAAACCACTACTTCACACGTTGTGGACGGATTTTGCGGATTGTTTTCGACACTATTAGGAAAATTTGAGTTCTGCCCTGTAAGAAAATTTTGGACCCGTCTTTAGTAGCAATCGTGTTTGAGCCCGAAAAATCACTATTGAAAAACGATTTGGGTTTTTCAACCATTTATTCTATCCAGACATGAGATCTCTCATTACTCATCAGCTTTTGTGATTGCGTGCACGTCTTGCTTATTTATATTTATTGATGTAAATTCTCGTCTGTTGGCGTGATTTCCTGTATACCTATCTATTGTTTTGTTATTATGTTTTTGTGGTCATAAAGGCTTGACCACTTGACTAACACGACATGCACACAATTTCGTCGTTTGCTTACAATAAAGTATACAAAAACAAAGTCAAACAATAATACAAAAATGAAAAATGAAAAATAAAGAAGTAAAAAAAGCGAAAATACAGAAAAATATGAAAAATTGTAGAACTACAAAAACAAATAAAATAGCAACAATCTGCACTTAATGCATATTTTTTTTCGTGTATTAGTGTTTCCTTTTCACTGATTTTTTTGTTCATGCTTTTATCATATGTATCGGCAGGTTCTTTAACATCTCCTCGTGATGTGAACACAGTTACTGCGAAGACCAAGAATCTAGCTGCCTTCGCTCATACAAAGACCTCCTCGGACATCTTAGTGCACGCACAAAGAAGCTCGTACAAAACATGGTTCAGTTTCCATCATATTACCTGTCACACCAGAATTAGAATTGAATGACTGAAAAAGCGTGTTTAAACATGCATTGCTGCAAAAGCAAGCACAACAATGGCTGCAGTTCTGTCTTTACGTAGCTTATTTAGTTTCTTCATTTATTTCTTCGACACTGTTTTTTATTTATTGTAATAAAACTTTTTAACTGCTTGTTCAGCCATATCTTTTATTAACTATTCCAAGTCTTCAATGGCAACTTGTTAAATTAAAGATGCTTTCATGCTGCTGACTTTATTCAATAAATCCTTCACACATTTGATCTATTATTATTGAAAATAAGAATGAATTGTTTGACATTCGATAAAGTGTATCATATGTAATACGATTATTCTATAGCTCATGTGCATTGAAAAGATTCTAAGAGTACTATTTATGTGTATAGGCAGGCCCATATCCAGGATTTTATTTTCGGGGTGATGGGCCAAAAATTTTTGAGGCCAGATATTTCGAGAACCATTAGGAGATAGGCGAAAATAAAGACATTTTTGAGCGTATCTCGGCGAGCTCTCTATATGATCATGAAGAGAAATTTCAACAAAAAAAATAATAAATTTTTACTATATTTCATATTGATATACAGCAAATTTATCATTTAAGCTGATTTCTCATCACATAATCGACAAATTATTTCTTATCTTTTGCCTTTGTATATACTTAATCATTGTGCTTTACAGAGAAAAAGAATATGGATAATGAATAATGCGGCACCAAGCGCTGAAAAAAAATTGGCATATTCTGCATGTCAAGTTCAAATTTGAGCAGTTTTGAGCGGGCTAGAAGACAAAAAACATATATAAACAATAACTACAAAGCAATGTGCTGTAAAAATTTCATATTTCCCATGTCATAACTCAGATTTGAGCTGTTTTTAGTGAGCTGGAAGGCAAAACCTATAGCTAAACAATGAATCCGGCGCACAACGCTAGAAAAAAATGACATGCTCTCTGTCTAGCTCCAATTTGAGCGATTTTTAGCGGTTTAGAAGACAAAACTATACATAAGCAATAAATCCGGCACAAAGCGCCGGAAAATTTTGAGTTTACTAGTGCAAAAGTATGCTAAAAACCTGTTTTGGCAGTGTTTCAGACGCACTTCGCCAATTTTTCATTTTTCCCTTTGGGGACCCTTGGGAGAAACAAAAAATTTTTTCGCATTTCGGGGGGGGAAAGCAGGCCTCCCCCCGCCCCCCTGGGTACGGCCCTGGTTATAGGTATATAAGCTTGACCCTCAGCATTACCCTCGGACGAGGCAAGGACTTAAGTCACCTCGGCCGAGGCCGAGGCCGAGGGTCCAAAGAGTACCCTCGGTCCGATCACTGTTGGTGGTACACATTGTGGCAAATTTTTGTAATGCATAAGTGCCACCAGATCGAACTATATTTTTAATGCTGGTCACGCTGCGCCTGGTATGGTACTTTTATTGAGGAATTATTTAGGTACACATGTGTGGTCAGCAGTTTAGGAGAGTGTGCCAGTAGTTAAGATGAGTGTGCCAGCAGTTTAGATGATTGCGTCAGCAGTTTAGTCCAATGTGCATAAATTTGCATGTATAAGTAGGTATGCGCGTTTTTGTTAAAAATAACTGTCAAATTCGTCATCAGCCTATAAAATATGATCACAATTGATGACTTTAGCAGAACAGATTATTCATGGATACCTTATTTGAACAGGCATGTAGCTGGCCCTCCTATTTTTTTGGGGGGACCAACACTAATTTGGGGGTCTAAGCCAAAAATAGCATAAAATAACGTTTAAAAGGTCCTATTTTTCCGGTTTTTTTCGGTAATTCTGGGGGATCCGGACCCCCTAGTCCTCCCACAGCTACGTGCCCATATTTTAAGGTGAAACGTGCTGGGATAATACCGATATCTCGAACATTAGATTTTTTGAAAACGTTAAAAGAAGTGAAAAATTTTTTAAGCCCATTTTTTAAATTTATCGTCAGCAGTCAGGCACGTAGCTCTGGGTGGAATGGTGGTCCAGACCCCACAAAATTCAGAAAAATCGGAAAAATAGGAGTTTTTAAACGTTATTTTGTGCTATTTTTGGCTTTTTTGTGCTAAGTTCCACCAAAATTGGTGTCGGTCCCCCAAAATAGGACGACTATCTGTGTGCCTGCCAACAGTGTATAGAGCAGGTTGAAAAAAGCTTAAAATGTTCTTATTCTTGCCTATCTCCTAACTGTTCTACGTCATGTTTTTGGTGTGCTGATGAGGCGTCTCGCCTCAAACGCGCTATTCTGGCCATTAGGATGTTCCGGTTCCAGGTTTTTCGAAAAAATCGGTTCCGGTTCCGGTTCTTGGAAAACAAGAATTTCGGTTTTGGTTCTGGTTCCGGTCCTTGCGTAAGTTGGAACCGTCGGTTCCGGTTCCGGTTCTTCAACTAGAGAACCGTTGTTTCCGGTTCTGGTTCTCGGTTCCTGTGTTAAAGTATGTACGCTCTTGATAGCCTGACTTCACCGGAACATATGACGATGTAGTCGAAAGATAAATTATTCAGGAAGTTGTTTCAATCTGGCAACTGCATGTTCAAATAAGTTTTACGTCTAGTTGACAATTTACATAGATCACTGAATATTATCTATGTGTTTCTTAATTGGAGGCTTATATGAAATCGAAATGCTTAATTTATGACGAAGATCTGTTGCAATGGTGGAAAGAGAAGTCAAAGAATTTGCCGATTCTCGTGTTTATAGTTAAGCAGTATCTTGCAGTCAGTGGCGGATCTAGAATTTTCCTAAGGGGACAGTATCCCAACTTTTCCAAAACAGTCAAAAATAGGTCCAAAATCTAGCCCTTCAAGCGCGAAATAGCATTTCTCGGCGTTTTACACTCTATACTTTTACATTAAATCACTTTTGACGCAATATTTTTTCTTAAAATTTTAAAATTTTCGATAATTTATTGCTAAAAAACTCTAAAATTCTTTGTCTTCATCAGAATTCTGGCGCGAAGCAGCTTTTTTTGTACAAGGTCCGTTTGAAATGTACAAAGCTGATCCCTAAAAGTCTTTGTACATTGTGTACACACAAATTTTTGGGTACTATAATATGGTACAGTAGCGATTTTAGTGTGGTAAAAACAGAGTTGTTCGACTTTTAGTAGTGTATTTCAGCTAATTTATGGGCCTCTAAGGGCAAAAATCACTGAGAATCGTCTTGAAACGGCGCAAAGCGCCTAAAAATTTGACATTCTTCCTTTTGAAATGCAGTTTCTGCCATTATAAAGATAAATAGAGCACACAATCAGTCATTTCGACGCAAAGCGCCGTAAATTTCTGCAAATTTTAGACCTTTTTTGTAATTTTTGTCTCTCCAAAAATCTTCGTACATGTACAAAGACGGTCCGGAAAAGTCTTTGTACATCGGGAAAAATCTTTGCCAAATACAAAAAAACCGTGGCGCGAAGCACCGGAAAATTTGTGAGATTAAGACGGATAAACGTCTAGAAGCTTGATTTACTGCATTTATAGCATTTCATGTGAGAGATCGAAATTTTTAATTGAAAATAGAAGAAAACTATGCAAGAATAGCTGTTTTTGCTGCTAAAATTGTTTTGAAACCTATATGAACAGAAAATGGCTCCCAGGTGGCGGAGAAAGTAAATAATGTCATTAATAGGTATCATCCGGCGCGTAGCGCCGAAAAATTTGAGAAATTATGGTCACTGAGGGCCAAAAAATAATTGCAAATTGTATATCCATTCTCTATCTCGCCAAATATTTTTGGCAGATGGGGGCGGCCCTGCCGCCCCCTTAGATTTGCCCCTGCTTGCAGCGCCAGCTACAAGCGTTCCATCGGAACAGCTGTTCAGTTGCGCTGGAATCATTAACGACCCTCTCAGAAACAGGCTACATGGCGAAACAGCAGAACGACTGTTATTTTTAAAATATAATTTACCCGGAACAATACCAAGTTTTAGTCTGTAAAATTTTGGGTAATAAAAGATTGAATTGCTGCTTCATGTCTTCACTAAATTTTATGAAGTTCGATTTTTAACTCTAATTTTAAAAAAATCGAGAACCGACTCCAAAAAAGATCAGTTCCGGTTCCGGTTCCGGTTCTTGGAGAATCAAAAAATCGGTTCCACTTCCGGTTCCGGTTCTTAGAATATCAAAAAATCGGTTCTCGCTTACGGTTCCGGTTCCAAAAAAATGGTCGGTTCCAGCCGGTTCCGGTTCCGGTTAACCGGCACATCCCTACTGGCCATTAGCGGCCGCGCAAATGGGCGGCGCTGAAAATAACACTGGTGCTAGGAATATATTTACCCCAAATATTCGAATTTTCATTAACTCGTTCGTTTCGCTTACTCACAGGAGGCCAAAGGAACATATTAATTTTTTCTTTTTATTTAGTATTTGCCTTTTTATTTATCTATTTATTGATTTACTTATTTATTTTTCTTATTTTCTTCTTGCTTCTTTCTCGTATTGATGACTTATGTATTAAGTGAAATCAATTAAATTTAAGTTGTGGCAGGATTACACTTTACATCGACTGGGCAAATCAATTTGACACAAGCGCTTCCTTCGCCTTAATAAATTTATTAAAGAAATCATCTTTTTACTTTTACCATCGGGCAAGTATGTCAGGAGCCGGCAAAACAAGTAAGCGAATTCAAACAAATACGTGACGCATAGGTGCACAAGGTCATGGTCGGCAGGGGTGGCAAAATTCCAGAAATCCAAAACAGTAAATCTAACGTTCTCGATTTTTTTGCTGTTTAAACGATCAAAATGGTCGAAATAGCCTCTAAAACGTTGCTTTCGCGGTAATATCGCATTTCACAATCATTTTTAGTCAATTTTGATTGCATTATATCATTTTTAACACTAAAACATTGAAATTGATCAATTTTATGCGCATTTTGAGTAGAAAGTAAGCGCCGGAAAAATTTCGACATTTTTGCTGCTTTTGACGTCAAAAATGATACAAAAAACGTTTCATCAGCTCAAAATCGCCGGACAGTAATTGTCTGGCTGACCCTTCAGCGGGGGGGGTAAACCAACTACCCTCACCCCCATTGTGCATGTATATATATCGTGACGACTGAAAACTGTACCAAAAAGAGGCCCGTTTCCAGGATTTGGCACATCGGTAGGGCGGGGGTGGGCAGAAACAAAATAAATTTGTTAATATCTCTGTAACTTACGTAGGGATAGCTGGTAAAAACTGCATTTTCCGCGTTTTTCAACACGCTCTTTCCGTTAGCCTCTAAAATCCAGACGTTTTGAAAGAGATATTCTCCTCTCAGATTAAGTTACGAAAATGTCATTTATGACTTTCTGGTAGGTGACCGCTATTTTTTATCTTCCCTTTCCATCGTCTTGACCGTCAAAATTTTTTCGGCCAAGGGAGAAGGAAACACACGGGCACGTACGTATCTCTGGGGACTGGGGGGGGGGGGCTTTGGACCCCACCAAAATTCAGAAAAATCGGAAAAATGGGACTTGGTAAACGTTATTTTGTGCTATTTTCGGCCTTTTTAGGCTTAGTCCTTCCAAAAATTGGTGTTGGTCCCCCAAAATAGGAGAGCCAGCTACGTGCCTAGCAACAGAGTCGTCAGAAACGTGAAAAATGATGTTTTTGACACGTAACCATCTTTAAGAGTCTAAAAATAGGCGTTTTAGAGAAAGTTTTTGCTCCCTTCCCTCGCCCGATTCGTGTACATTGCCTGTAAACATATTTAGTTGTGTTATGTATATGCCCCTTTGTAAACTTTTTATGCTATGTGTTGCGTTAGGCAAGCATGTATATATGCACCCATAAGCTTACGCAGGGGCGGCTGCCTTAGCCCAAAAATAATTTTGGGGAGGTAAGGAAATGCATAAAACTTGGCACCTTTTATCAAAAATATCAAAATTTTTCGGCGCTTCGCTCCGTGGAATCTTTCGCTAATTTAGGCCCAAGCGCGGCCAATAGACATGATTTTTCATATCTTATTGGGAGAAAATAAAGTTTTTGGAAAAACTTGAATTTTATGAGCTTAACGGATAGAGCATGTACAGTACGCGCCTTGAATTTTGCATGCGCAGTCTCCATTAACTTTTGTTGCAGTCGGATTTCAGCGAGCAGACCTCAGTGGCCATTAGTGGGCCGCTGTTAAGCACTTTCAACCGATTGACGGACTGCTTTCAAAGTACTGAAGCCGTTCGTGGACTACAGTGGCCGTTGGATGCTGACTGCAGTTACTTTACTGTAAGTACGGAAACATGTATAGTATCACTGCTTGCATATTGCGTTATTTGTCGCACAAACGGGAAAAAAATTTTCTCATTCTGCTTTGATTTTTCGCATGCGTGCGTTTCAGAAGTGTGTGCGTGCTGCATGTCCAGTCCGAGAAAAAAAGGTAAAAATAGATTGGAATTTTCGTGCATATCATTATAATTCTCGTTTCCTCCATTGGAATCTCATCTAAGAGATAATGGGCATAAAAATGAAAGGGAATAGTATTTCCTGTATGCCAACGTTTTCATATTGCTCTGCAGCAAAAGAGCATTTTAAAATCAATTTCAGGCTGAGAGCGTTCCGCGTTTCAAAACAAATTCATGGCCAATAAGGAGTAAAGATTTAAATATCATAAACCCGAAATTTCTTTCGCCATTAGTTATATGATTTTAAGGAGCGCATCTTTCTCGACTAAATCAAAGTTAGCAATACAAATCAAAGCAAATGCCCCATCTTTTGGAGGAAAAGGTTTTTCAAAAGGGTATTTTCCTTCTATACAAACCATATTTTTCACTTTATATTGCGAAATTGGAAGAGAAATGAATATTGAAATAGTAACTGTAAGGTCTAGCTTCATAAATAATAAAATTTAAATAGAAATAGCAGATGACAAATAGCTTTGCAAATTAATTGTACATCACGCATAGTGCGCTGAGTTATTTTCGGTTGCAATGACCTCGATTTATTCCCTCTTAAGTTGAGTCGAAATTGAACGCTCGATTACTACATTTTTGCGCAGGATTCAAGTTTGAGGCACAGCCTGTTGCAAACGCCAGCCAATTCGCTATCTGATCAGCAAAATTTATGCGTCCCCTGTCAAACAGAGAGCAGGGAATGCGAGCAAAATCTTTTTTGAGCTTTTGTATTACAAATATCAGGAGGTACAAATTTGTTGTCGTGTTTTCAAGCTTTGCGTTGAATGCAAATGTGTGTAGGTGGATGTCCACTGAATAGAATAAATACAAAATGGTAGATACGCATATAAAATACTTAGTACTTGAATTGAACAAGAAAAATTGCGAATGAAGTTGGGTGGTCAGAATAAAATTGGCACGAAATAATAGAACGGGCAATATTTTTTTAAGTATATGCTTACCTGAGGAGACACATTATATGATGTATTTTACTTCTGAACTGAATATATTATTGATGTACATATTGCATATAAATAAATGAAAAGCGAAGATACAAAATATCTTGGAAAGCGGATAATCAGGAGCTTTCTATCAATTTTGTATTTTAAAGGCAATACGATATTTATTGTTTAGTTTATTTAACAAAAATTTTATGATGTACAATTAATTTACAAAACTATTTGTCATCTGTGTTTCACTATTTTGTTAAATTTTATATTCAGCTTAGACCTTATAGTCACTATTCATCTCTTCCCAATTTTGCAATAGAGTGAAATATGGTTTGTAGAAGAAGGAAAATACCTCTGAAACACCTTTTCCTCCAAAAGATAGAGCAATTATGCTTTGATTTTATTTGCTAATTTGGATTTACTCGAAATGATGCGCTTTTTAAAATCATATAACCAATGAGCAAGATAAATTTCGGGCCTATATGATTCTAAATCTTTTGCTCTTTATTAACCATGAATTTGTTCTAAAACGCGGAAAGCTCTCAGCCTGAAATTAATTTTAAAATGCTCTTTTGCTGCAGAGCAATATGCAATTGGTCGCACACAGGAAATACTATTCTCTTCATTTTTATGCCCATTATCTCTTAGATGAGATTCCAATGGAGGGAACGAGAATTATAATGATATGCACGAAAATTCCAATCTATTTTTACCTTTTTTCTTGAACTGGATATGCAGCACGCACACACTCTGAAACGCATGCATGCAAAAAATCAAAGCAGGTTGAGAAAAATTTTTTCCCTATTTGTGCGACAAATAACGCAATATGCAAGCAGTGATACTATACATGTTTCCGTACTTACAGTAAAGTAACTGCAGTCAGCATCCAATGGCCACTGCAGTCCATAAATGGCCGCAGTAATTTGAAAGCAGTCCGTCAATCAGCTGCAAGTGCTTAAGAGCGGCCCACTAATGGCCACTGAGGTCTGCTTGCTAAAATCCGAGTGCAACAAAAGTTAATGGAGACTGTGCATGCAAAATTCAAGGCGCGTACTGTATATACGGAAACGTCAGAAATGCACTTATTCAGTGCCCCGGCGAACATATCACGAAATATAGGGTAATCAATTTTGGACCACCCCCGCCTTTTAAAAACCCTGCATACCCCTGTATTCCATTAATGCCAAAAACAGCTTGTTGTTTCGCACACATGACTTGAGTTGTCGAGTCTTGGGTTACAGGGAGGGGATTCCGACCCCAAAATCGTAAAAAGCTCCAGAATATATGATTTTTGTGTTTTTTCGCGATTCATCAATGCTAATGTAGTATTTGGCTATTTTAAAGTATTTTTGCTCAATTTCTTAATGACTAGAACATTTTGTAGCCGACTCCATTCCAATTTTATGGTGGAAATCGAAAAAAGAGTAGAAATCTCGATTTAATATTGATTAAAATCCTTTCGAAAAAAAGTAGCAAGAGATTGTTAGGAAAGACTGTCATTAATTAAAATAAAAGGACAATTTGTGTCTTGTCTCGTTTTTTTTGTAGTATTCTTTCCCAAAATTCGCCAAAATATATATTTCTTCGATTTTAACCAGAGACAAAACATGTTTTTTTATATTTAGATGACGAAAAAGGTTGATTTTTGGCGGATTTTTGAAATCTTAGAAATTCGTAATAGTGAAGCAGGCTCTGATGCGTATTGTCCGCAGGGTGTATTATCCTCGCATTTTCTACATCATTTTGAGTGCAAAATGTGCAGGCACGTAGCTGTGGGGGGACTGGGGTGGGAGGGGTCCGACATTTCAAAATTCAGAAAAAACCGGAAAAATAGGACTTTTACACGTTATTTTGTGCTATTTTTGGCTGAGACCCCCAGAATTGGTGTTGGTCACCCCAAAATAGGAGGGCCAGCTACGTGTCTGAAAATGTGGTGTCAAGCAGACATGCGCAGCATGGAAATTCTGGGAGTGGGGTGAAATTTAAAAATGCCTTCTTTGGGCTTAAAAACCCTGTATACGCGTCATAAACATTTTGCTGCGTTTCTGACGATCTCATATCTTTCTACGGCAAAAAAACAAATGAAAATTAAAGAGTATTCGAATAAATTGGACAAAATATGGCCAAGAAATGAGTATATGGCGGGAAATTTGACTCTTAGAGCAAATAGGTGGCTAAAAAGGGCTTAAAACGGTACCTTTTCTACGAATTTATATATTAGAAACTTTTGAAAAATCGCAAATTCATGGGTTTGTTAAAAATCATGAGGGGGTAAACCCCACCATACTAGCGCATGTAAAGGGGTGAGTGGGGGAGGATATTACCCCCTGCTGAAGGAGCCGGAGCTTATGTAGCTCCGAGCTATTTGAGCCAAAAGAAAGTATTTTCAACCGATTTTGATGTAAAAATAGCCAAAAACTCAATTCACTATAATGAAGAGCCCGGATTTTACCCCTCACTGACCCCGAAATCTCAATTTTACCCCTCCCTGGCCAATATGACTATGTGCATCTATGCCCCGCACACCTACCACCTCCTAAGGTCGTGTATGGTGTCAAGATGTTTTAAACGGCGGAATGATAATTTTTCTCTTGTTTACCCGTACAGCGCTCAAATCGTGTCAGAATGGTCCAAAAGACTTAATTTTTTTCCATCGAGTTGACAAATTTCTATATTTCTTATGATTATTAAAAGCCGTTATGCAGTCAGAGAGTTTAAAAAATGCTGAAAATATGTTGTTGCCGCCGAAAGCGTTTTAAATGGGCTATCTTGACCATTTTAATTATTTTATTAGCAAGAAAACGTGCACGCCACTGTTTTTTTTCTGTGCGAGACAGATTTTGAGACTCGTACAAAGATTTTCGAGCCATCTTTGTACAATGTACAAAGACTTTTTGGGGCAAAGTAATAGTAGTTTTAACACTTTTTTGAGTATTTTTTAGCAAAATTTCGAAAAGTTTAGGCGCTTCTCGCCGAATATCATAATTACATTGTATTTAGCTCCGAGCGCTGGCATTAAACACTCCAAAATCTATCTGTAAGCATCTTTGTACAGATTTAAGCATCTTTTACATCTATTTCTACTGTTTTATAAAGATTTTATGCAGAAAAAAGAAGTATTAAACAACTTTGCACTGTTTTCTGCCGTTTGAAGATAAAATTGACTCTTTAATCTTTGCGTTGCATTGAATTCATAAGCAAATTGGTGTCTATTATGCGATTCACTCAGCGCATTGCAATCGCTTTATTATTTATACTCGTGTAACACTAGTTATTTTAACTGACTGAATCGAATTTTATGTGTAATTTCAACCTAAGACTCATGAAAAATTTTGGCGTTCTGGGCCGAACTAATATAACCAGCTGAATTTTGGACAAAGTTACACCTTTTGCGAAGCGTGCGGGTCACGGATAACAATCTATTAGTACGTAAAAATGTGTACATTCAATAGCGTATCTACACTACTCGCCACAAATGTTACGCTTTAGTAAGCTTCTAGAGCTTCTTAGTGTTATATCTTTAACACGTCGGTCCTATTTCCTCCCACGCACGACCGATGTGTTAAACATATATCCCTTAACAATCTCTATTATCCTATGGAGCATATTAAAACGTAAACATTCGTGGCGAGCACTGTATACGTTATATGTACAAAAAAATTTTCGCTCGTACAAAGACTTTTCCGGAGATCTTTGTACATGTACAAAGAGGCTCGTACAAAAAACAAACAGTGCTGCACACTAAGTTTAGTGTCCTGGATTTGTGGGGGTTACCCCTTCCGCACAACTTTGGGCACTTTTTCAGTAAAAGGGACATAAAATAGCGGATCCAGTGATCCGTCCACTAGAAACCTGCGTCAGTTATGAAAGCTAAGTATTCAAAAAGTTTTAACTGTTTTGTCTTGTCCTCAAAAGTTATGCAGTAAAAATGTTCAGTCAGTTCAAATCGCCGGACAGCACCTATCTGCTTGACCCTTCAGGGGCACAACCACCCTCACCCTCTACGCGCACTATATGTATATTCGGCACACATTCGTTCCTTATCCCCCAGCTGCTTTGAGCCGTTGAGAGGGGGCACCATGGGTGCGCAAGATCAGACTTTCTAGGAAGGGGGGTGGTGAAACCCAAAAATCGTTAGATAGCTATAAGCTTCGTAAAAAGCAGTTCTATAGCGGAACAAAAGGATTGCATCGCTTTAAAACAATCGATTTTGAACATTTTTTAGCAAATAAATTGCCTTTTTGAACTCATAAACATGACTATATAGTTTTTTTGGAGTAAAAATAGCTATTTAACTTTTTTTGGAGTCGAACAATAGCTATATATCCTTTTAAAACTCAGAAAAGACAACGGTATAGCATTTGTGAGCTCAAAAGGACTGCATTGCTAGTTTTCTGAGTCCAAAAAGGATATTTAGCTATTTTCTGAGCCCAAAGAATGCTATATAGCATTGCAGTGGCGGATCTAGGATTTTCCTGGGAGAGGGGTCGGTATCTTAACTTTTCAAAAAACAGTAAAAAATAGGTCCAAAAATTTGCCCTTAACGCGCGAAATATAGCGTTTTTTCAGTGTCTTACATTGTATATTTTTACGTAAACTCACTGTCGACGCAAAATTTTTCTTAAAATTTTAAATTTTTATGCAATTTTGTGCGAAAAAATCATTAAATTTCTTGGACTTTAACTAAAATCTGGCGTGAAGCGCCGAAAAATTCGTGAAATCAAGGCGGATAGACGTCTATAAGCATGATGTACTGCCTGATTTCCTGTATTTATAGCATTTGATGCGAAACATCGAAATTTTTAATTGAAAATAGAAGAAAACTATGCAAAAATAGCCGGTTCTGCTGTTAAAATTCTTTTGAAACCCACATGAACAGAAAATAGCTTCCAGGCAGTGTTTTTTTTTTGTACAAGGTCCGTTTGTACATGTACAAAGATGGTCCCTAAAAGTCTTTGTACATTTTGTACACAAAAATTTTTGTGTATCATGATATAGTGCGGTAGCGACTTTAGTGTGGTGAAAAAAGAGTTGTCCGACCTTTGGTAGTGTATTTTAGCTAATTCCTGGGTTTATAAGGGCAAAAATCATTAAGAATCGTCTTAAAACGGCGCGAAGCGCCGAAAATTTCGACATTTTTCCTTTCGAAATGCAATTTCTGTCATTATAAAGATATATAGGACGCACAATTACTAATTTCGGCGCGGAGTGCCGAAAATGTTTGCCAATTTTAGACTTTTTTTGCAGTTTTTGTCTTTCCAAAAATCTTTGCAGATGTACAAAGACGGTCCCGAAAAGTGTTTTTACATCGGGAAAAATCTTTGCCAAATACAAAAAACCATGCTTCCAGGTCGCCAAGAAAGTAAATAAATGTCATTAATAGGCAGGCACGTAGCTGTGGGGGAAAGCGGGGGGTCTGGATGCCCCCAAAATTCAGAAAAAACCGGAAAAATAGGACTTTTTACACGTTATTTTGTGCTATTTTTGGCCTTTTTTGGAACCCGGACCCCCCAAAATTGGTGTTGGTCCCCTCCAAAATAGGACGGCCAGCTACGTGCCTAATAATAGGTGAAAAATTTGAGAAATTATGGTCACTGACGGCCAAAAAGTCATTGCGAATTGCATATCCGTTCTTTATCTCGCCAAATATTGTGTGCCAATGGGGGGCCGCCCCTTCAAATTCGCCTCTGCAGCAATGGTTTTTCAATCGCTGTATATATACCTATCACTTTTTCGGCCAAGATGATGTTTCGGGGAGTAATAATTCAAAGTAATAATTCAAAGCTCAGGTGGAGTAATACCCTTCACCCCATGCTCTTGCGTGGGGGCTTCCAACCCCACCCCCGCGTAAATTCGCTCCAGGCAATAATGATCTCATCTCTTTTAATTTTGATCAATTTTTTCTGCCAATTTACGCGCATAATGCAAAACAAGGGGTGGCAAGAAGAAGATGATTCATCACAAAGGGGGCAACCGTCGTTTCACCGACTTCGAGGAATTGAAGGCGCAGGCGAACGAAATAGAACAGATGAAGAAGGTGGTAGTATTACTGTAGCTATGTTTTCCAATGATTCATTTTTATTTTGATTTTTTATTCACTTTTTTAGCACGGCGATGATAGCGGCGGCGAAGGTGAGCGTTTCTGATTAATTTATAATTTAGACGGGTAGGATACATAGGTGGGTGGCACCGAAGTTCTGGGGGGTGCGAGATATTCTCAAAGGTCAAAAAGAGCCTTTAAAATGGCGGTATGGCGAAAAACGCCATTTTTCGAAGTTTCTCATCGAGCGCTATCCATTGGCATCAAAATATTGGGAAAAAAATAAGAATTGAATTCTTGGGGGGGGGGTACGTACCCCTCAACCCCCACGCCCAGGTATGCTACGATATCGGCAATGTTCTTGATACAGTCCTTGACGGGAACATAATTATTTATCCAATACGATTTGGTTCGGCAAATACAGGGTGGGGCACCTATATATTCCATATTTCGTTTCTCTATAGCTACAAGAGTTTTTATTTTTTTATATTATTCACATTGTTTTTTGTCTAGACTTCATAGTTTCATAAACAACCCTGAAAAGTATTGGCTTTCCTATTTTCTTGTTGACCTTATAGCTTCATAAACAACCCTTTTTATAATATATTGTAGTAGAAACGGTGGTGGCATGCTACACTATACGCGGTTGCTCAGTGCCGGATCCAGGATTTTCCTAGGGGGTGGGCGGAACCCTGCCTTGGGCGGAAAAATCGTTCTTAAGGCCATTTTTTGATCATTGAAAAATTTGCACCCCCCAGAATTTTAGTGCCGCCCACCTATGGTTTCCACCACTCATCGAGCTTGGTTGGCCTTATCATTCTCCTGACCTAACTTTGTGACCCCCTCGGGAAAACTTTTGACCCCTCGCCCGTTAAAGTTTGCAATTTTCCAACAAGCTTTTAGAACAAGTTGCTGTGCAAATCGGTTCTAGCCACTTGCGCGCGCGAAAATGTCCATGTTTTGGCGCTTCGCGCCAGGTGCTTATTATATTTTTTACCTATGTTTCGCGCAATCTATATCAATTTCGTTCTGCGAGGATTTTAGAGGGGGCGACCGCCCCCCCCGCTTCGTTGGCCCAAAATACCTGGCGAGACAAGGAATGGATATGTAATTTGCAATGATTTTCGGCCGCCAGTGATCGTTACTTCTCAATAATGTCATTTATTTATTTTCTTAGCGAAGTAGGAGCTATTTTTCGATCATGGAATCGGTTTCAAAACAATTTCAAGGGAAAAACCGTCTTTTCGGCATAGATTTCGTCTAATTCTAAGCTTAACTTGTAAAAATCTTTCGACGCTCCGCGTCGATATACGGGAAATCGAGCAGTAAACTAAGGCTTCTTAATGTCCTTCCGCCTTATTTTCTAATTTTCTTTAATCTTGCCAGACGTTTACTAAAATCGAGGAAATTTAATGATTTTTCCGCACAAAATTGTCGAAAATTTCTGAATTTTTCCAAGAAATTTGCGTTGAAAAGTGATTTGAAATAAAAGTAAACAGGCGCGCATCTCTCGGGGAATGGGGGGGGGTTGGAACTCACAAAATTCAGAAAAATCGGAAAAATAGGATTTCTTCAAACGTTATTTTGTGCTATTTTCCGGCTTTTATGGGCTTAGTTCCCTTAAATTGGTATTGGCCCCCCCCAAAATAGGATGGCCAGCCACTTGCTTGAAAGTAAACAGTGTAAACCGCCGCAAAAACGCTATCCCGCGCGTTAAGTGCGAATTTTCGGATCTATTTTTGCAGTGGGTGACCCAGGATTTTCCTAAGGGGGGCGGTACCCCTTAGGGGTGGGCGGCACCCCTAAGGGGGTGGGCGGCACCCTGACTTGGCCGGAAAAATTAGCCATTTTGACTTGAAATCGCTAAAAATTGCGCAAAAATGCTTAATTTTGCGCACTATTTTGGGCCGATTGGGGGGGGGCGGCCGCCCCCATAAATCCGCCTCTGTATTTTTGACCTCAATCTTAAATCCGCTATTGATTAATAGTATGACTACGTTTGGGTAGGTGACGGTAAACCCGGCCCAGCCGCCGGGGCGCCTAAAAGCGCGCCTCCGAGGTCCAAAGCGAACGATGACTCATCGTCGAGCGGCGACGAGTCGTCGGATTCGGACTCTGAGGGCGAAAAGCGCAAGGGGGTGCAGCATTTGATCGAAATCGAAAATCCGAATCGGGTTAAGCAGAAGATGAAAAAAGTTACCGATATTTCGTTGGAGCACGCCGAATTGAGTCGGAAAGAACGGTGTTTACATATTTCATTTCAGTCTTTACAACGTCTTTCGTACATACATGCGCATAGGGGGAGTGAGGGGGTATTAGGCCCCCCCTGAGGGTCAGCCGGACGGGTACTGTCCGGCGATTCTGAGCCGATGGAGGGTTTGTTTTGCATATCATTTTTTAGGTCAAAAGCATTGAAAACGTTGGAAAAATTTAAAAAAAATTGAAAATAAATTTGAAAAAAAAACTAAAATTAAAATTGAAAAAAAAATTTAAAAGAATAAAATAGAAAAAATGGAAAAAATTAAAAACATTAAATACTTCCAAGTACTTTTCACTCAAAAAGCGCCCAAAATTGAATAAATTTTCGCATCTTTTAGTGTTGAAAGCTGATGTAATGCAGTCAAAATGGACTAAAAATGTATTTAAAACGCGATTACTACAAAAAACGTTGTTTAGGCGAATTTTACCATTTTGATCCTTAAAACGGCAAAGAATCGCGAACGTTAAATTTACTGTTTTGGATATTTGGGATTTATTCCCCTCCCCCGTTGCCGACCCTGACCTTGAGCACCTATGACGTCATTACTTCAATTCGTACACAATACATATATTATTGTATATAATCTTACACGTAACGATGCGAGGGGTTTGAGTGATCCTCCACTTAAACAGGCACCTAGCTGGCCGTCCTATCTGGGGGGCAAGACTAATTTTTAGGGGGGGGCTAAGCTTAAAAAGGCCAAAACTAGCACAAAATAACGTTTAAAAAGTCATATTTTTCCGAATTTTTTGAATTTTGGGCTGCTTAAACCCGCCCTCCCCTATTCTCTCCAGAAATAAGTGCCTGCACTTAAGCTATCGTCTTCCTAAAGGTTATACATTTTCTCCCAATCGATCTTCGGCAGAAACTTGCGCGTTTTTGGTCATATTTATAGGCGTTTTTCCCCATTTTCGTCCAAGAATTAAAGGTTATTTAGCCCTAAATGAAATGGCTCAACGATCCTCTCCCTTAATGGAAGTGGCCTCAAGGGCGGATTTAGAGGGGGGCGGGGGGCGGCCGCCCTCCCCCCATTGTCCAAAAATAGTGCGCAAAATTAAGCATTTTTTGAGCGATTTTTAGCGATTTTCGGGTTGAAACGGCTAATTTTTCCGCCCAAGTCAGGGTTCGCCCCCCTTAGGGGTACCGCACCCCTTAGGAAAATCCTGGATCCGCCACTGAGTGGTCTATTCCCTTGATCGAAAAAAATATTTAAAGTTAAGGTAAAGCACCGAATGATGGTATAATTGCATCTCATCTTTCTCATAAAATTTTGAAATTTTGGTTATTTACGCCGTATGTGAAAGATCGTCAGGCATGTAGCTGTGGGCAGTGAGAGGGGGGGCTATAGCCGCCAAAATTGTGTAGAGTACGAGCATTTTTTACAAGAGTTTCCCGAAGGAAAAATTAAAAAATTTTCGAAGCACATGTGAAAGACAAGCGCGTATCTCTGGGGGAATGGGGGGGTTCGGACGCCCAAAATTCAGAAAAACGGGAAAAATGGGTCTTTTTAAACGTCATTTTGCGATATTTTTGGCCTTTTCTGGGCTTAGTTCCCCCAAAAATTGGTTTTGGTCCCCCTTTTCCCAAATAGGACGGCCAGCTACGTGCCTGGTGAAAGACCAGACCACCAGAATTGATTTTTGCACGCTTTTGAGCTAATAATTACACAATTTTCGGGCGCTTTGTGCCGTATTTTTTGTTTTTGCATAATTTTTGTATTCCAAAACAGCCCAAATTTAAGTGAATATGATTATGTCAAAGTTGTTGACAATCCACAAAAATATTATTTTATTTTTTGTATTGCTTGCACCAGAATTCAGTACAAAAGGAGTGAAGGACAGATTCAGTTGGCTGGGGGTCTCTTCTTTTCGTCAAGAAGTATTTGCGCGCAGGGGTGGATTTAGGGGGAGCGGCCGCCCCCCCCCCCCCCCCCACCGGCCCAAAATAGTGCGCAAAATTAAGGATTTTTGAGCGATTTTAAGCGATTTTTCGGCTTAAAACGGCTAATTTTTCCGCCCAAGTCAGGGTATCGCCCCCTCCTTAGGGGTGTGCCCCCCCTAGGAAAATCCTGGATCCGCTACTGCTCTTGAATATGACTGAAACCAACGTACATTTCTTAAATTTTTAAAAAAATTGTCAAAAAAATCTTACGTCGGAGCTCGTTGAGAAATGCTTGAAAACGCTATTATTTTGTCTATTGTCAAGAAATTGTTGTGATATCGGGTTTTAACCTTTTTTTATCCGCCCCAAGTTCAGAAAGCCAAAAAACGACACTTTGCATATAGGTGTACTTGCACAGTGCTCGCCATGACACATGACGCAGTATAATCGTCAGATTTATATTAGATAATGTGTTGCGAGCGCCGCGTTTCGTCTATAATGCGCTATCGTCTCTTTTTATTATTATATGTAGGATGTTTACCTGTATCAAGCCGTTAATCTGGCTATGCGGACGGCACAATTTAGCTATTAATAGCGCCAACAAGAGGGAAGCGCGCACGTGAATGCCGGAAGCGCGCACGTGAATTCCGTTCTATATTCAGGCACGTGCGCGCTTCCGGCATTCACATGCGCGCTATATTGCGCCATGCCTTGCGCATCGCCAGATTAAGGGCATGATACGGATAAATGTCCTATAATAATAAAAAATGGATGATAGTGCATTATAGACGAAACGCGGCGCTCGCGACGCATCACATAATATTAACCTGACGATTATAGTACGTCATGTTTCATTGCGAGCACTGTAAGCGTAAGCGAAACTTTTTTTTTCGAAAAATTTGAATTTTATCATCTTAATTGATGGAGCGTTTCGGAAAACATCGAAAAATGCAGTTTTTTAAATCATATTAACGAAAACGTATTTATGTTGGGTCCGCCCCATAGGTGAGTGGCGCCAATGTTTTGTGGGAGGGGGGGGTGCAAGATTTTTGCAAAGGTCAAAAAATGGCCTTAAAAATAGTGGTAAGGCAAAAAAACACCATTTTTTAACGTTTCTCACCGAGCACTATCCATCAACATCAAAAAATTGCGAAAAAACAACAAAAATTTCAAAAATTGTATTCTGGGGGTATTTTGGTTTATGTGGGTCACCCAAACCCTCCCTACGCCCACGTGTGGTTCGCCCCCGTACGCGAATCCTGAATACTTCACGTATGGCGCGAGACGACTAAAACTTGAACAGTTTTTGACAGTCTGTTGTCATTTTCAAAAAGCTTAAAATTACCAAAAATGGCGGGTTTTGAAAAATTTTTTTGACTGTGGGGAATCGCTTGCATAATCCCTGGGGGAAATGGGGGTTCCGACCCCCCCCAATTCAGAAAAATCGGAAAAATATGACTTTTTAAACGGTATTTTGTGCTATTTTTGGCCTTTTTGGGCTTAGTCCCCCAAAAATTGGTGTTGGTCTCCTCATAATAGAACGGTCTTTGAAAGTCGGTTGTCATCCCCAAAAGTTGGGGATTTTTAACACGCCGATTTTTTTGCGAAAAAACCTTCGTTTCGCCATTTTAGGCAGTGGCGGATCTAGAAAGGAGCGGCGGTAGTCGTTCGCTACCATATATGGGCGGCAAGAAAATTGGGGGGGGGGGTTAAATCGCCAAAAATGTTACTAAAAATAGCATTATACGAGGGCATTGGCGCGACTTAGAGGGGTGGGGGTGGCCGCCCACTCCCCCATCCTGTCGCAATTTGGGTGCGAATTTTTTTGGTGATTCAAGCCATTTTTATCATAATTTCTTTTTTTAATTTTCTGGCACTTTGCGCCGGGGTACTACTCATTAATGACATTCACTTACTCTCTTGGCGATCTAAATAATAAAGTTTACGTGAGAAGAGTAGTTTTTTACGAAATAAAGATTGCGTAGCTCTTACAACGACTTGTTGAGTATTTTTTCGCTGATTTTTTTTGTCGATCTCTGACTTGATTTTACAATTTTTTCATATAAAAAAACATTTGAAAAATTTCTGAACATTTTTTACTTGATTTTGCAGCAGAAATAATCTGCATAAAAAAGCAAAAAAGCCGCACTTTACAGGCACGTAGCTGTGGGAGGGGGGGGAATTGGGGGGGGTCCGGACCCCCCAAAATTCAGAAAGAACTGGAAATATAGGATTTTTTACACGTTATTTTGTGCTATTTCTGGCTTATATCCCCCGAAATTGGTGTTGATCCCACCCCCAAAATAGGAGGGCCAGCTACGTGCCTGGTACTTTGATACTTAATCTAGGAACTTTCGGACAATTTTTGACACTTTTAGGGAAATTTCGGGTTCCGCCCCTGTCAGAAAATGCTGGACCCGCCACTGCTAGAGGGTCTACATTAACAGGGGCGGATTTAGGAGGGGCGGGGGGCGGCCGCCCTTCCATCATTGGCCCAAAATAGAGCGCAAAATTAAGGATTTTTGAGCGATTTTTAGCGATTTTCGGGTTAAAACGGCTAATTTTTCCGCCCAAGTCAGGGTTCCGCCCATAGGTGAGCAGCACCGAAATTCTGGGGGGGTTGAAAAATTTCTGGGGGGGGGGTGAAAAATTTTTAAAGGTCAAAAATGGTCTTAAACGTGGAAAAACACCATTTTTCGACGTTTCTCATCGAGCACTATCCAGTGGCATCAAAAAATTGATAAAAAAGCAAAAAAATTTTTCTGGGGGATTTCAACTTACTGGGGGGGTGCGTACGCCCCAAACCCCCATGCCCATGTGTGGTTCCGCCCCACCTTAGGGGTACCGCCCCCACCCTTGGGAAAATCCTGGATCCGCCACTTTACATGTACGTACGGGGTTTTTCGACGTCGGGGTGTAAACCTACTCTCGCCCCACCGCCACCCCCACGCCTATGCCCACGTATGTTTGGTATGTCAAATATTCCAAAAATAGTCGAAAAACGGTCCAAAATTTTGCTCTTCGCGTGCAAAATAGTTGTTTTCCGGCGTTTTGCGTTTTCTGCTTTTATTTAAAATCGTTTCCGGTGCAACATTTTCTCGAAAAATTTCAAGGTTTTCGACGATTTCGCTCGAAAAAATCATTGTCTTCGAGATTTTAGAGAAAATGTGGCGCGAAATGCCGGGAAATTTCCGAAAAATGAGGCGGAAAAACGTTCAGAAGCTTGAATTACTGCTCAATTTCCTATGATCCGAGGCACTTTGTTTCCATGTTTTGCCGAAAAAATCTGAAGGTTTTTCTGCCGTTCCCCCTCAATGTTTCGTTTGGTGATAAATGCTTATCAATTTTTTGATGAACATCTATTTTGTTTTGATCTCACTGTCGGATTTGCAAGGGGTGGGGAGGCGAAACCGTGAGTTGTGCGGGGAATGGGGGGTCCGGACCCCCCAAAATTCAGAAAAAAAAGCTCGGAAAAATAGGACTTTACACGTTATTTTGTACTATTTTTGGTTTAGACCCCGAAAATTGCCGTGTTGGTCCCCCCAAAATAGGAGGGCCTGCTGCATCGCACTGTCGGATTTGAGATGGGCGGCCGCTCCACTGTCGTCAACATGTATTTGGGCACAATTAAAAACATGTGTGTTTTTAATCATTATAGCCATTTTTATCATGATTTTTTCTAATTTGCGCCGGTATGATACTCATTAATGTCATTTACTCACCTCTCGTGCTGCTCTAAAAAAATCAAATTTATGTACGTCAGAAGAGTAGTTTATGTGCAGAATAATGATCTTGTAGCTGTACAATGATTTCTCGAGCGTTTTTCGGCGATTTGTGATCGATTGCTGCATCAGTTTTGTGAATATTTCAATTTAAAACGTTTGGAAAATATCGAAATTTTTCTATTTTTTCGCGTCATAAATAATTCTGCCTATCAAAAGACAGCGAAAAAAAAACCGGCACTTCGAGCATAACATACGAATTTTTGGACAATGTTCGACACATTTTATGAAAATTTAGATTCCCTTCCCGCAGGCGCCCAGCTGGCCGTCCTATTTTGGGGGGACCGACACCAATTTTGGGGGACTAAGCCAAAAAAGGCTAAAAATTGCAACAAAATAACGTTTAAAAAGTCGTATTTCTCCGATTTTTCTGAATTTTGCGGTGGAGGTAAGTGACCCCCATTCCTCCCCCGCAGAGGTACGCGCCTGAGTTGCTGGCCGTCCTATTTTGCGGGGACCAACACCAATTTTGGGGGTGCCAAGCCAGAAAAGGCCAAAAATAAAAATAACGTTTAAAAAAGTCCGACTTTTTCTGAACTTAGGGGGGTCCGGACCCCCCCCCCCCCCGATTTCTCCCGCAGCTACGTGCCTGCCTTCCTGTCAGAAAAATCCCGGATCCGCCAATGCCTGACCTTATTCGAATTTTACGCGCTATTCATGTTTGATAAGTTTTATGATTAAAACCGAGCAGTTTTATTCCTTGTATTCAAATATTAGGGTCACTTCCTCAGTTTAGATGAATAAATAGCAATTAGTTTAAATGGTGAATAATTTTTGGGCCTTTTGAACGATTTCTTCGCCACCGTTTTTCAGCCGATCCATAATATGTAGCTGCAGTAACGAAACTTTACATACAACCTTACGCGGGCAGCAAGAAAATTCTGGGGGGGGTGCAAGATTTTTCAATGGTCAAAAAATGGCCTCAAAAATGGTGGTATGGCGTAAAAAACACCATTTTTCGACGTTTCTCATCAAGCACTATCCATTGGCATCAAAAATTGCGAAAAAAACGAAAAAATTTTCAAAAATTGTAATCTGGGGGTATTATGGTATCTCGGGGGGGGGGGGCTGCATACCACCATTTATACCCACACGCTTAGGTGTGCATACAACTAGTTTATTTTCTGTGCAAAAATCAATCAAGGTTGTTTACATTCATACCTAAAATTTGATTACTGTATCTTTATTTCGTCTCTCAAAAAACGGTGGCGGGGAAATTGTTCAAAAGATCCCAATTTTTAAATTAAATGTGACTCCGCAATAATAATTCAATGATTCAAATTTTTAAATTCGATTTTAACTCAATTTTTATTTGAAGCGAGCCTGATAAACGGAGGCTGGTAGTGAAATTGTAAAGGAAAGAATGCAGAAAGCTAAAACTGATTTTTCCGTGTTTCAGGTATTTCAAAATTTTTTTTTTGGTCAACTCTTATTTTTTATGCCTTTTTAGGTTTTTTATGTTTTTATTTCCTAAGATTTGCTGCAGTTGTGGATTTTTTCCCTGATTTTTTTTAGATTTTAGGGTTTATTTTTCAAGGTTTTTGAGGTTCTTTAGGTCTGTAATAAAAAATGTGCTCAGTTTTTATTCTGTTTCACTATTTTTTGCAGAGGCTACTTGCTTGTGGTTTTTTACACTTTCGTTTTTATTTTGGAACATTTTTGACTTTCGGCTTTTCATCTTATACGTTTGGGAATATCAATCGGGAAAAGCATCATATAAGTAAATAAAGAATAATGAGTCATAAAAATAATAGATGTACCCTACCACACATGCACAGCATGGGAATTCTGGGGGGGGTGAAAACATAAAGTGCCTTTTTTGGGCCCAAAATGGCCGGTATGCGATAAAAAACATCGTTTTTTGGCGGTTTCTGACGATACTCTATCCTTCTGGAGCATAAAATCATGAAGAAATTTTGAAAAAGTCGAATAAATTGACCAATATATCGCTTAAAGCATGAATATATGGCGCGAAGCGCCGAAAATTTGGCGATTTTGAGCAAATACATAGCCAAAAACCCTCAAAAAGACACTTTTTCTACCAATTTTCAGGTAAGTTTAGGAAACTTTTGAAAAATCGCAAATTCTGGGGGGATGAATAATTTTTTGCGGGGGGGGGTGATAAATGATTCTGCGGAGGGTTGAAAACCCCCACATGATCATGTATAGATACATTACTGGCGCACGAATGTTTACGCATGTAATAATGCTTCTAGAGCTTGTTAGGGTTATATCTTTAACACGTCAGTCCTCATTTCCCATCACGCACTACCGACGTGTTAAACAAATAAGCCTTAACAAGCTCTAACATCCTATGGAGCATATTAAAACGCTAAACACTCCGTGGTCGAGCACTGCAGAATTGAATTAAAAATAAGCAAAACAGACGAACAATAAATTAAAAAAACGAAATTTATTGTTTATTGCGCAGAGAAGCAATAGAAAAGGAGCGTAAGCGCCAGGAGTACCAACGAATGCATGCTCTCGGCAAAACTGACGAAGCTCAGGCCGATCTAGCCAGGTTGCAAATAATTAGAAAACAACGAGAAGAGGCGGCCAAGAAACGAGAGACTGAAAAGCAAGGTGAGATAGTTACTTTAGCATACTGTAGGGGGGCGGGAAACAGCTGGGCGAGTAGCTTTTCGCTCAGGAATCCCCTTACACTGGGTGTCTGTACCAGGCACGTATCTCTGGGGGGAATGAGGTGAGGGAGGGGGGTTCGGACTCCCACCCTCAAAAATCGGAAAAATAGGTCTTTTTATACGTCATTTCCCGTTATTTTTGGACCTTTTGGGCTTGGTCCCACCAAAAACTGGTGTTGGTCCCCCAAAATAGAACGGCCAGCAACGTGCCTGATCCATACATGTTACGGTTTTTGTAATATGTGGTAGTCGTCTATTTTTTAGGAATTAGGCGTTAATAACCTTCAGTTTTGGGCCAGAAATTGTACAAAATCACCTAAATTAGCCAAAAAAGGCAGGTTTTACCAAAAAAATTCGGTTAGGATCAATATGTAACTCAGTCTGGTGATCCCTGTTTCCTCTTTAACCCTCTTTTTCCCGACTGTTGGACAACAGTCGTCTTTTTTTGCCCATTTTTTGCCATTTTTAGCTGAAATAGGTGGTTCTCTTGCTTTTATCTGAAATGGCCCACTTCCCACCCAAAAATTTTTAGCGGTTGCGTGCACGTAGATGTATATATGTATCAGGAGGATGAAGGGATTTCCTACCCAATGCTGATAGTCCCTCAATCGCCATTAATCAGCAGATTTTTGACTCACTGCTCCCAATTTCTGGTAGAAACGTGCGTTTTTAGCCTTTTTAGGTGTTTTTCGTCAAAAATCGGAGTTGGCTCACTCCCCCTCCCTCCCCCTACCTAAAAATGGCCGGTGATTCCCGCGCAGCCGGGGTTTTGAGCCATCACACGCATGCCTCAAATTTTGGTTTTTCTATTGATTTTTCATGTATTTTTAGCTGTTTTTAAGTCAAAATAGAAGGCCGCTATTTTTCCAAAAGGATTCGACCTTTGACTGTCTTGCGGTCCTCCTGTATTCTTTATTTATCTTTAAATGTTTCACAAAAGCTAAGCCAACTTTTCCGCTTATGTTTTTTACCTATATGTAGAATATATGGACTGAACCTGCACTCTAGTGATCATATTCAGAAAAAGTGCCGCCCTGAACTTTACCGGTCTTTAGTAATATGTAGTCAGTATAGCAGCAAGGTTCTGGGGTTGCACGATTTTTTCAAAGGTCAAAAATGGCTTTAAAAAATGGTATAAGTGGTGAAAAACACAATTTTTCAATGTTTTTCGTCGAGCACTATCTATTGACATTGAAAAAATTTCAAAATTTGAATTCTGGGGGTATTTGGTTTCTACAGTCGTACATGCACGCGGTCAAAACCTGTGGAAGGGTTAAACCGACTTTTCTGGGGGCGGGCGGTAATTGAATAATTTTTACCTAATTAATGTCAAAGTTTTGGTGCTTAAAAGGATAATGGAATGATTTTTAATATCAAATATATTCTAAATACTGCAAGAAAGAATTTTGAATAAACAAATGGATCATTCTGCTGCCAGAAAAATAGGAATTTTTTTACTGAAAATTATACTTTTAGGTGCCGTTTTTTTATGGCTTTTTATAGTTTGAGCAACAGGTTTGGTCCCAAAACGGCCTGAGGGGGATATGGCCTTTAAAAAAGTTGTGGTAGGGGGGATACTCCCACAGATAGGTGGGCAGCACCAAAACTGTGGGGAAGAAGGCTGAAAATTTTTAAAGGTCAACAAATGGTCTTGAGAGTGGTCTTATGTATGACGAGAGAAACACAATTTTAGACGTTTCTCATCGAGCACAATGGCATCAAAAAATCGAGCAAAGCAAAAAAATTCAAAATTTGAATTCTGGGGTGGTATTTTGATTTCTGGAGGGGGATATTAAAACTTTTGGGGGTGCATACCCCCCAAACCCCTCCCCCCACGCCCATGTGTGCTCCCCACAGTGTGCATGTTTGGCTAAAGTGGTTTGTTTAAACCCTATTTTGATATTTTTTGCTTTAAACCCCTGAGAGCTAATTCAGTTCTTTTGCTAACCCTTTTACGATACTTTGCAATTTGCACCATGTAAGGAGGAGTACCCATTCTCAGGTTTAGCAATGTGCCAGTTATTTTTGACTGGAGATACAGTTCTTGTCACGGAAATTGCAAACACAGCGCTACTGTGATCTACTGCGATTGACCAACTACAGCAGAACGTAAGCGCTTCTGGGCGCGTGTTCGGCCACAGAAAGATTTCGTTCGGCGTTAGTAGATTGCAGCTAGCATATTGCGTTATTTGTCACACAAACGGGAAAAAATTCTCAATCTGCTTTGATTTTTTGCATGTGGTGTCTCAAAAGTATGCATGCATGCTGCAGGTTTAGTCCGAGAAAAAAGTAAAAATAGATTGGAATTTTCGTGCATATCATTATAATTCTGAGCTTCCTCCATTGGAATCTCATCTAAGAGATAATGGGCATAAAAATGGAAGAAAATAGTATTTCCTGTGTGCGATCAATTGCATATTGCTCTGCCGCAAAGAGCATTTTAAAATTAATTTCAGGCTGAGAGCGTTCTGCGTTTTAAATCAAATTCATAGCCAATGCAGAGCAAAAGATTCAAAATCATATTGGCCCAACAATTTCTTTTGCCATTATTTATATGATTTTAAAAGCGCTTCTTTTTGACTACATCAAAATTATGAATAAAATCAAAGCAAATTGCTCTTATCTTCTGGACAAAAAGGCTTTTTAAAAAGGTATTTTCATTTTTCTACAAACCATATCTTTCACTATTATATTGCGAAATTGGGAAGAGAGATGAATAGTGACTGTAAGCTCTAAGCTAGATAGAAAATTTAACAAAATAGTGAAATACAGATGGAAAATAGTTTTGCAAATTAATTGTACGTCATCCTTAGTGTATCGCGGATAGTAGAATGAGATGACCTTCTTAATGCGTATTAATACAAACATACGGTACGCGTGTCTTTTTCTTTAACCAATCGGAGAGTAATACGAGCACGCCAGCGTAAATCAGAAAGATAAAAATAGCCAAGCTGGTCGTTCTTTCGACACAGGCATGGAAGAACAAAAATCTATTTTGTTGAAAAAATTAAACTAAATAAGCGTCTGGAGTGATTGGATAAAATAATTATACTTTTATTACATAATTCTATATTAATATTTACATAATGTTACAATTAGTAATATACCAGCACAGCATGGGGATTCTGGAGGGATGAAACCTAAATAATATCGTATTAAAAACACTGTTGATGCTCCTTCCTTCTGGCCACAAATGGCCATGGGAGGGCTGTGACCCCAGAAGTTGAAATACATACCCCTCCAAATTACTGTAGACGCCAGAATTCTATTTTTAGTTATATTTTTGGCGATTTACCTTATTCTGACCTCCTAAAATTTAGATGCTGCATATTTAAAATTTTTGTTACATAAAATATGCCTTTAAACTACAAAATTGATAAAAAGTTCCTCATTATCCGCTTTCAAAAATATTTTTTATCTTCGCTTTTTTAATTTATTTATGAAATGTACATCAATAATATATTCAGTTCAGGAGTGTAATACATCACATAGTGTCTGTCTCCTCAGGCAAGCATATAGTTCAAAGAATATTGCCCATTCTATTATTTCGCGCAAATTTTATTCTGACCAGCCAGCTTTCTTCGCAATTAAAGTTCTTATATATGCGTATCTACCATTTTGTATTTATTCTATTCAGCGGACACATGTCTAAAAAATGTAATAAAGGCAAGGCTTGAAAACAACAAATTTTTACCTCCTTATAATTTAATACACAAGCTCACAAAGATTTCGCTCGCGTTCCCTGGGTCTATATGATTTTTAAATCTTTTGCTCTTCATTGGCAATGAATTTGTTTTAAAACGCCGAACGTACTCAGCCTGAAATTAATTTTCAAATGCTCTTCTGTGGCAGAGCAATATGCAATTGATCGCACACAGGAAATACTGTTTTCTTCCATTTTTATGCCCATTATCTCTTAGATGAAATTACAATGGAGGAAATGAGAATTATAATGATATGCACGAAAATTCCAATCTATTTTTATCTTTTCTCGGACTGGACCTGCAGCATGCACACACTTTTGAGACGCACGCATGCAAAAAATCAAAGCAGATTGAGAAATTCTTTTACCGCTTGTGTGACAAATAACGCAATATGCTAGCTACGTTCTACTTTAGTTGGTCAATCGTAGTAAATCACAGCGGCGCTGCGTTTGCAATTTCCGTGACAGGAACTGTATTGTCAAAAAAGGGTAAATAAATACTCATAATAAAACACAATACTGAAACTATGGGTCTTAAATAATATCAAAGTAGGATGTTAACAAATCAACATAGCGCACAAACGGCTGGTAGCTCATATGTGGGCAGCAAGAAAATTATGGGGGCGGGTGCAAGATCTTTTAGAAGGTCAAAAAATGGCCTTAAAAATGGTGATATGGCAAAAAACACCATTTTTCGACGTTTCTCATCAAGCACTATCTATTAGCATCAAAAAATTGTAGAAAATGCAAAAAATTTAAAAATTGAATCTGCGGGTATTTTGATTTCTGGGGTATTTTGGTTTCTTGGGGGGTGGCGCATTCCCCCCAACCCCCACCCAGGTGTGTGGTAGCTAGTCTAATTCGCACGGTTCGAACATGGACACATTTTTATCCATCTAATGAAATTGGTTTCAAAGTTTTATGTTCACATAAGCTCAAGCCTCACGTTATGACATAATTTCTGGTGTAGCTGTTTTTATTTTTTCAATGCTTATGAAATATGTAACTTCAAAATTTTCGTCCTCCCCAAATAGAATCCCGGTTATACCTCTGATAGTGTAAGAATTCTATGATTATGTCTTAAATCCATCCCAGCTTGTGACGTACATGAAAATAAAGTTTTTAGAGCATCAGGAGGGTCAATAAATTTCATTAATGAACTTGTCTCCGCGCGAAGCGCCGTAAAAATTAGAAAAATGATAAAAATGCCTAAAATTATCAAAAATTTACATCATCGCTTAATGTGACCCCTACGACATAGGGCGGGGGGTTTGGAGGAGTATGCACCCCCAGAAGTTGAAATACCCCCAGAAATCAGAACACCCCCCAGAATTTAAATTATGAAATTTTTTTTGCTTTTTTGCGATTTTTTAATGCCATTGGATAGCAATCGATGAGAAACGTCGAAAAATGGTGTTTTTTCGCCATACGACCACTTTTAAGATTATTTTTTGCCCTTTGAAAACTTTTTCACCCCTCCCCGAGAATTTCGTTGCTGCCCACCTATGCCCCTAGCCCCCTCCTCTAAATCTGCACATGTTTTTGCCCCAATTTGTTTACACCCTACTTTGATATTGCTAAAACGCTCAATCAAAGTAGGCATTTTTATTGAAAAATGATAAAAATGCCTAAAATTATCAAAAAATTTACATCATCCTTTATTGTGACCCCCAGCTCCCTCTGATTCCGCGCATGTTTTTGCCGCGATTTGTTTACACCCTACTTTGATATTGTTTGAATACTCAACACTTGATTGCTGTTTTCATCAATCTGCTCATTTTTTACGGTACATTTTAGTTTTAGCATTTAGTAGGGTGTATGCCTACTCTAGGGCATGAGAACAATGTCTCTACTCATCTTTTGACTGCATTTGTTGTCAAAAAGGGATATGTATGTACAAAGTATTGTGAAAAATGCAGAAACTCTTGGGTTTAAACAATAACAAAGTGAGGCATAAACAGATAGTCTCCGGAGCACGATCTGCTAGAACTGAGCCAAAATTTTGCACGTGCTTCAAACGAACATGTTTTATCTATCTAATGTAGCTGATGTCAAAATCTCACTGTCCATGGTTGCCCTTCCAACCCCACCTCCGGGCTCCGGGGGGTTAGCGGTAGCGCACACTCCTTGAAAACCACAATACCCCCCAGAATTCAATTTTTTAAATTGTTTCGTTTTCTTGCAATTTTTGATGCCAATGTGGGGAAATGTTGAAAAATGGTGTTTTTCCGCCTTACCTACATAATACCATTTTTAAGGCCATTTTTTGACCTTTGAAAAATCTTGCATCCCTACAGAAATTTTCGGTGCCGCCCACCTATGCTTCCAACCTATGGCGATCACGCATGGGCGTCGTGGGATTAAACCCCCTGCCCGAGAATCCAATGGACCCCTTAACATCAATAGATCCCTAAAGCTAAATTTTCGGCATGGTTGTTTGGACATTTTCGTCAGTTGTACACCAGCTTTGACTCCCAGAATTTGGTCGCCGTCCATATATGACGGCGACTCTTTTTTATAAAATACGGACATGAAAAGGTATGTGATACTCATCAAAATCCTTCTTTACAATACAGCGAAGGAACAAGCCGAAAAAGCTCAACAAACGCAGAAATTAGCCGGAGGTGTGACCAATATGAAACTAAACTAGACCTTTGCTTGTCTGTGTCATTTGTGGTCTGTTTCCGATTTCCAAACCAATCTAAAAGGGAAAAAAGTATTTTATATCTCAAATTGAAAACTATACTTTAAACTACTTATTGCATGCAGACTTGCATAGCGTGGAAGTTGTGATAATGGGTCAAGCTTTGAAGTGCCTTGTTGGGCTCAAAAATTGGTGGGTTGGGTACGTTAAATGATCCCAGAGGTTTCACCACCCACCCATTCAAATTTCTTGATCTTCTCCAGCTTTTTTTAAATTTTTATGCTCTAGAAAGATAGAGGACCGTCATAAACGGCGAAAAGCGATGTTTCAAACGCATATCCGCCATTTGTTAGCCCAAAAGAGACTTTAAAGTTTCACGCCTACCCCTCTGCCGCGGAATTCCCATGTTATGCATATGTAATGGGTAGGTTTGCGTCAAAAACATCATTTTTCGGCGTTTCTACTATGCTCAACCTTTTCAATGCTTAGAGAAATAATGAAATTTCGAAAAATTTGACACTTCCGAGCAAATAGATGGCTAAAAAGGCTTTAAATAAGCCCTTTTCTGCGAATTTATCGGAAACTTTTGAAAAATCGTGAAATTTGGTTTGGGATGAAATACTTTCTGGGGAGGGTGAATGTAACCCTCTTCAGTTGCTAATAAATGTTAATTAGCGACCGGCTTTTCCCTTAAAATTTAAACATGGTGGCTAGCCAGAAACGGGCCATAACATTGTCAATGTTCATGATATTTTGAATATAATTTCGTTCGCGTTGACGTTGCATTCATTTACTACCTACAACTGTCAATTTAATATTTTTTACTGGTGTTTAGAAACTGTGTTCATTCATTTTGCCGTCTTAACATTAATGATTTAATAAATGCTTTCAAAATGATTGTGTCGTGGGCCACCGACAGTCCCGGGTGACCGACAAATGGTTTTAAAAATAGATCTGTCAATCGAAAAATTCCCGTCTGGTTGACAGTCCCGGGTGGCCGGCTATACTGGGTGGCCGACAGATCCCCGGGTGGCCGACAGTCCCGGGTGGCAGACTGTACCGGGTGGCCGACAGTCCTGGGTGACCGTACACAGGTGGCTATAATTCACACATGGGCGTGGGGTGTGGGGGTATGCACCCCCCAGAAGCTGAAATACCCCCCCCCCATCAGAAATCAAAATACCCCCAGAATCCCATTTTTGAAATTATTTTTTCGCTTTTTTCGCAATTTTTTGATGCCATTGGATAGTGCTTGATGAGAAACGTCGAAAAATGGTGTTTTTTGCCATACGACCACTTTTAAGACCATTTTTTGACCTTTAAAAAATTTCTTTCACCCCCCCCCAGAATTTCGGTGCTGCCCACCTATGGGTATAATAACAGGTTTGTCATAAAAATTCCCAACTGACTAATGATTTTGGAATTATTGCTTTTTCGAGTAGGTACCTATTTACGGCGCATTACAAGTACTTGCTGGAAAAATGCTCGAAGAGCACTGGAAAGTTATATGTTTTTGTTCTTTTAAAGAGTCAAAAGTGGAACACAAGCTGCTCAAAACTACGTTGATACCCACAATGAAAATCAAAATGGACTGAAGCATCTTGATATTCACCCATAAGCAAACATATCTCCGCCTTTTTTCTTTGATTTACATAAGGAACACAAATTAAACCGTTGTCCTTTAAAACTTGTAGCAGTTTCGAACTTATTTTAATGTTGTACAGTTAGTACCATAGGTGGGCGGCTCCAAAGGTCTGGGGTGCAAAATTTTTTCATAGTCAAATATTGGCCTTAAAAATGGTGCTATGGCGGAAAAACACCATTTTTGATCGTTTCTCGTCGAGCTCTATTGATTGGCATAAAGAAATAAAATTCTGTGGGTTGTAGCTGGGTTTTTGCCATTTTTCGTTGGGTATTTTGCCTTCTGGGGGTGCATACCCCCACGCCCAGGTATGGTTAGTTCGTATTTAAAGCGACGGTCATATAAGATACCTATATAGCAGATAGGTGTGTATGTAGGTAGCCTGCTAGTTTGTTTCCTTACTAAGACTTTTCAAAACACTTTCTGAACTCTAAGTTTTCATTACAGTTTCTGATCTATCGACTTCCTGTACTTCATGCTGTAGTCTATTTCACGAAACTTTGTGCATGGAAATCAATTTTCAACGATGCTGTGCGCAATATCATGGTTGCTGCATCAGTTTAAACCGCTTTTTAATCGATTTAAATTCACTTTATATTTAAATTAATGCAAAAGGTTCCATGAAACAGACTGTAGTCACAATTAAATGGTTTCCAAGGAAAGAATTATTTATTATTGACTTATATTTTGACAAAGAAACGTGTTTTTAAAACTAAGCTTTTTGATTGTGTCTTTATTAATTTTGATTGAAATTTTTTTCTTCATAATTGTAAACACTAAATTAGGATTAAAAAAATTTCGAGTGACTTCAAAACAAATCCGAATTTTCATTTATCTAAGCCACGATTTCTCATTTTCTTCATTACAGAAAGCCTTTAGTCTATTTCAACATACCTCGTGCATGGACAGCAGTTCTTTAGACGATGTAAACCGACTACAAAAACCTGAAGCAACAATGGCGATACTGTGCAAAGAAATGAGGAAATATATGAACTTTTACTGTGTAAAGTTCCATTTCAGTAATCTGCGTGGAAACTACTTTTGTAACTGCTCGTTTAGATCGCTGAGAATTGATTTCCAAGCACAAGAATTCGTGAAATATACTGTACAGATTCCCACAATCCCAACTGACAAGTTTGGCCATTACAATATTCGCGATTCAAGTTTAAAAGTTTACACGATTTGGCCATTGTTACATGACATACGAAAAAAGGCGGAGATATGTTTGCTTATGGGTGAATATCAAGATGCTTCAGTCCATTTTGATTTTCATTGTGGGTATCAACGTAGTTTTGAGCAGCTTGTGCTCCACTTTTGACTCTTTAAAAGAAGCAAAAACATATAACTTTCCAGTGCTCTTCGAGCATTTTTCCAACTAGTTTCCGACTTTTGACTATCTCCTGTTTACGAGATTAAGAAGAACGTATTATCAAAATGGATACCATTTTGAAGCTAATTGATACGTTACAGTTGGACAGCTGTCTACTATTATATTTAAAAACTTATTCGATGGTAACTTCGAGCGAACATTCCCTAAGTGGCAATGGCAGATGAATGGCCAAACCTTTCAACGCACTGACATTATTTACACTGTTTTTCAGACGTAATGGTTTTAGCTTAACAATATGCATCATCGTACTGGCTTGCTTAATTAACAACTTTTCAAATGTGTTCAAACAGCTAATTTCTGACGGTACATCATCAATCCACATATTATTACTTCTGGAAAACAGAGGCAAAGCCCCATCCTTGAGATCTTTCAAACACCTTGCCTTACAAATGCGAATTGGCAGATCACAACACGTCTTCAAATCGTCTATACAATTAATACAATTAGAAAAATTATTGCCCGGCATATCTTCCCAATTATCAAAAACCATGCTTTCTTTACACCACATTCTACAAACATTGCAAACTTCACGCAGAAAGCCGTCAAGTTCAGCTAAAAACTTTTCGTACAGATAACCAAAATTTTTTATAACATACTCATCCAGCTCATTTACGCGTTTTCTATTTTCTTCAGAAATCTGAGGTTTTGCAACAGCTGGTAAACTTTTCCCTTTTTTGCTTATGAGCTTGCAAAACATGCTATAGTTGCCCTCAAAACCAGCCCGTTCTGTTTGTAAAGTCCACCGCATACATTTCCTTAAACAATATACGTATCGAAGAATATTACGAACTATAGGAAAGTGAGAAGACACGTTCCTTAACATTTTTAGAACATTGCTACACTTATCGCTTAAATCACATTCTAACTTCGATTCCGTAAAAGAACAAGGACATTTTTCCCAACAATGCAAAATACTTCGTATGTCATGAAATTTAAGGTTTTCTTTACACAAGGCTTTCAACAAGCAATGCAATCTTAAAGCCCAATTAATTGGAAACTTACAATCATCATTACATGGTCTACGTTTCCCACGTTTCCACGAATTTGAATTTGATACAACTTCTTCATTATTAGAGCTTTCGATGTTCACATCAATAAACTCCTTTACTTTCATCTCTTTTGCACTAATTTTCCGCTTTTTCACTTGTGCATTACACAATGACATTACTGAAACATCGTTAACACAATATGAAACTGAATTACTGCTACTTTTCTACGATATACTATTAACGCTCAAACCCGAATCAATAATCGAACTAGGTATATCTCCAGTAACACTAAACCCTGAATCAAATTTCGTACTAGTTATATCACTAATATCCGAATCAAAATTTGTACTACGTAAGTTTCCAACACTCATACTAATACCCGAATTAAAGTTAGTACTAGGTATATCACTAAAACCCGAATCAAAATTTGTACTAGGTAAGTTTCCAAGACTACTTATACTAATACCCGAATCAATGTTCATACTAGGTCTATCACTAAAACCCGAATCAAAAGTTGTTCTAGGTAAGTCTGCAGCACCAGTAATAACATATCTAGAATCAAAACTCGCACTATTTCTAACATGATTAGCAGTAAAACTCGGATCAAAACACGTATTGCGTAAGTTACTAACACCGTTTACAGTAAAATCGGAATCGAAAAGTGTGACAGAATCTAAACTCGTTCTACCTCCAAGATGCGAATTAAAACTGGAACTATTTCCAACATTAGCGACGTTAGAACCCGAATAGTTCAATGTATTACATTGTGTACTACGAACCTTCCCAACACTAGCAATATCAATTGTCGACGAATACGCTTCGTATGACAATAAAATTCTCCGGAAAACACGTCAGTATAAAATATATTCGAATAATCAAAACCATACGGTTCGGAAAAAGCTGTATGATAAGCATTTTTCGAATAACATTCGCACAAAACTCTTGAATATTCATATAAATTAACATCGAATCTACCACAAAGATTTTCAATCCATTCCACAATATTGCGAATATATTTACCATACGAAAGCATAATTTTTATCACTGCAGACCTTATTTTCAAATAACGACACATACGCTGCTCAATGGCAAGAATTCTTTCGCTTTTCCTTTGCTCAGAATCTTTAGGAAACATTTTATTCCGCACGGAAATCGCAAAACTCTGCATCGCATCAGACTTCCAAGACAAAATTTCCCAACTTTGCAGGCCTTGCCGGCCAGTCGACGATTAAGTCGACGATGCGACCTGAAAATATTTTGGATTTATCTAAGTATAAATTAAAGTAAATCAAATAACTTTTATTAGATTGTTTGAAACAATCCATCCAAAGCTTTGGCATAAATGCACAATCGAGAACCCGTAATTCCTACAGCATGTTATAAAACATAGGATAAGGCAACCTATATTGACATTCTCATTTGCATGAGTGACAAAGAAGCGGCCAATAGGTCAAAATTTAGAAGGGCAACTTCAATGTTTTATTGCAACAAAGCAACGAAAAACGATGCTTTTTAAGATGGCTGAAAAAATTCTGTCCACATAACGCAAAATTTGGTACTTATTACATCCTTGCTTCACATTTAATTATAATTTCAGAATACGTAGGCTAAGCTAATGGAAAAACGTTTCTTCAGCTGCCACTAATCCAGTGTCGAGCCTTACTGTGCTCGTAAAGTCTCCTTTAGAAAGTACGGGTCCGTGATCGCGAATTTATGCCAAAAATCTATCAAGAACTAAACGCAGAATATGGGTTCCGTAAGTAAACCGCAAGACTAAGCTTTAATACATTGTATTTTTTATAAAACATGCTGAAATCGTTTGTATAAGACGCGATAAATATGTTTTAATTCAAAATTTTTTATGTCTTTCAAAATATTCCGGATTTTATCGATAAAATCCTTTCTTTCGTGACATAGCACTAGTACTTAAAATACATAATTTTATAGCTAATGTCAAAAGATTAATTTCTCCTGCCACCTCCGATGTGCTGAAGACAAATTTATTCGTCTTTTTGCTTTATAATATTTTTTACGGGTAATACTTTTCGATTCATGCAAATTCTTGTCCAGACATCTATAAATGGACCTAAGCAACTACAGAATTTCAAAAGTTTACAGCCCTATCATTTCCTCCATATTCAATGCATTTTTATCATTTACTTTTCCACTCCCTATCCTAATTATTTCCGAAAGTTTTGCGAAAAATCAAATGCTTTCCAAACTTATTTTTGACACTTTCTGATGGAACACACATTCTACTATTCAGCCGAATTCCATTTGGTTAAGTTTATTTATCCTTAAGAACAAATGAATACGATAGACCAGGTTGGATATAAGGTAACAAACAATTTAGAAATGTGGCCCATTAGGATTCCATCTGCTCAACATTTTGATTTTTACGAAAAAATAAGGCGAGTCGGCCAGGTGGGATCATCTTCAATCCGTAAAGTCAAAAAACAATTTAAAAATATGGTCCATTAGAATTCAACCTGCTCAAGATTTTGATCCTTGCAAAAAAATAGAGCGAGTCGGCCAGGTGGGATGGTCGTTAATCCGCAAAGTCAAAGAACTATTCAAAAATATGGCCCATTAGAATTCTGCATGCTCAAGATTTCGATTTTCACAAAAAATAAGGAGAGTCGGCCAGGTGGGCTGGTCATTAATCCGTAAAGTCAAACAACGATTCAAAAATATGGTCCATTAGAATTCAACCTGATCAAGATTTTGATGCTTACAAAAAAATTCAGCGAATCGGCCAGGGGGGATGGGTCTTTAATCCGTAAAATCAAAAAAGGATTTAAAAATATGGCCCTTCAGAATTCCGCCTGCTCAACTTTCTGATCCTTACAAAAAAATAAGGCGAGTCGGTCAGATGGGATGGTTGTCAACAAAAAAAAATAGAAAAAGAAAAATTCAAAAATTTCATGACTCATAAGTTATTTACGGAAAAAGAAGATAAAGCGACCAGGTGAGATGATCAGTACGCGGAACGCCAAAAAAACAATTCAAAAATATGACGACTAATTTAAATACCACCTGCTCAAAATTTTGGTCCTCACGAAAAAATACGAGTCGACCGGGTGGTATGGTCAGTAATCCGTAATGGCCCATCCTTACAAAAAAATAAAGCGAATCAGCTAGGTGGGATGGTTACAAAAAATTGAAAAAATCCAAAAATCTCAAGGTCAATAATTTATTTACGAAAAAAGAAGTGGGATAATCGTTCACGCGAAATGCCAAAAAATAATTCAAAAATATCATGACAGATTTGAATTACACCTCCTCAAAATTTTTATCCTTACGAAAAAATACAACTAGCCACATGGATAGTCGTTAATCCATAGTAAAAAAGCAATTCAAAAATATCAATACAGAGGCATACCCAGGATTTTGCTTCGGGGGGGGGCACGCAAAAAAATTTTTTAAGACTGCTTTTGCATTGAATGCTTTGATATGGTACTATAACGTGTTATACATAGTAAAACGGAGTTTTTACGTTTAGTAGTGTATTCAAGCGAATAAGGTTTTTGGACAATGACGAACATAAAAAAAGTAAACCGGCGTTGATATTTTCACCATTTTATTGTTGAATTTACGGTCCCAGAAATCATGAATCATTCTGTACCGCCATAAATATTTTTTAAATTTATGAACGTTTATAAAGTCGACCGGGTGGTATGGTCAGTAATCCGTAATGGCCCATCCTTACAAAAAAATAAAGCTATCTAATTCTAGCAAAACAGTAACATAATGCCATATTAGACATCTCACAGGAAAACTGCAAATCTCTAGGTTAGTTTGAAGCATCTGAATATTTTGATCGATTCAAGCTTTAATTTACTGCGTCTTCAGAATGAAAAATAACCGTCACCGGCGCTTGCACCGGAAAATTTTGACTTTTTTGCCCTTTAAATTCAATAATATAATCTAATTGATCAACGGTGCACAAAACTTGTAGCTGACTGCTGAATTTGAAATGTATTCTTAGCTGAAACGCGTTTTCCAAACTATGATAAGTTAGCTTTGTAGCAAAGCAACGGGTCGCTATAAATAAGATGTAGAAAGACGTATTATTGAATATTTAGTTTTTACCGCTTTCAGGCCCATTTTTGAAAGTCTTGAGATGTAGTTCAGAGAAGAAAAAAATGCGAAAAATAAAAGAAAACTTGACCATTCTTTGTAATTAGAATAGGATTATGTAACATTGCAAAGAAAGACAGAGAATAGAAAAGCTGGTAAGTATGTAATTATTACCGCAGTTTTCCCACTCATCAAGCTTGCTCAGATTCATTTGACCAACAAATAGTGCATAACATCACTAAGCTGGTGTGAGGGGCTGGCTTACAGCTGATTTAAGCTTATATGATCTACTATATATTTTTGAAAGTTTGTTTGTTTGTATGTATGTTCGTATGTTTGTGCCGGGTTGGCTCCGCGCAATGAAATTTGGTCGGCTGATATTTTGGGCCGAGGTCGGTCCAATGGGGGAAGGAGCCGTAGCGATCTTGAAATTTCGACAAACGCACCCATTGGCCCTGGGCAGGGAGGGAGCAGGGTTTGGCCCCTGTGCTATAAGCCTCCACGATTTCGGGAGATGGCCGATTTTTTGCTATTTTTTTCAAAAATTAGTTTATACTGTTTGTATAGGGATACCCCGGCCAAGAGGAGCATGCCTGGCGACACTATGTACATTGTTATATGTTATAGCATTGGTCGGCACTGTGAAACATCAAAATACGGGTTTAACCAAATGATGCTATAACATAGGCAATTTTATAAGATAGGCATGGTATGAGATACTATGTGCAACAAGATAAGCAATGCTATAAGATAGGACGTGATATAAGATACTCTGTGCTACAGGATAGGCAATACTATAAGATAGGACGTGATATAAGACACCCCGTGCTACAAGATAGGCAATGCTATAAGACAGAACGTTATAAAAGATACCCCGTGCTACAAGATAGGCAATGCCATAAGATAGGAAGTGATATAAGATACCCCGAGCTGCAAGATAGGCAATGTTATAAGATAGTATGGGATATAAGATACCCTGTGCTACGAGATAGGCAATGCTATAAGATAGGTTTGGTATAGATACCCTGTCTGTGCCATAACATGCAGTGATATAAGATAGGAGATACCATCAGCTATAACATATCACGTGATATATGCCACCCTTTGCTACAACAAACAAAAAATTTTTAAAACATCAAAAATATGGTTTGACCGAAAAAAATTTTTCAAAACATCCTAAAACATCAAAAATATGGTTTGACGAAAAAATTTTCCAAAACATCCCAAAACATCAACAATATGGGTTTTATTAAAAAAATTTCCAGAACACCCCAGAACATCAAAAATATGATTATGGCTAAACAATTTTCAAAACCATCCTGTAACGTCAAAAATATGGATTTGATCAAAAAAATGGTTGACAAAAGACATTTTAAAAAAATCCAAAAAATAAAATATGGTTTGTACCAACAATTTTTTTAGAAATATCCCAAAAACATCAAAAGTCTTGAAAAATAAAAAATACAAGAGACATATTAATTCCATATAGCTATCAGGCCTAAGTTCAGCCTCGGGCAACGCCAGGCAGCTCAACTAGTACTAAATAATAATGACTCGGCGCCAAGCGCCGGAAAATTTTGACGTTTTTTGCCGTTACGAACTCAGTTTTCTGAACATCTTAATCCACTAGAAAGGTCATCAAAATTTCTGAATCATTCCGGGGAGGGCACGTGCCCCTGTGCCCCCCGGCTACGCCATAGTATGAATGACTGTACGATTACTAATCAATTTATCATCTTTCTGAAAGAAATATTCGCACGTACCAAATATTGAAAATAGATTCAAAAGCATAATTCGACCATACCTTGATGATAGAAGTCGCAGCGGAACATCCTTCATCTTTGCCGTCCACATCACCATCATTTCCTTTACCACCTCGTCCCTTGAGACCCCCTTTCTTCATTTCGCACTTAAACATGTTTGTATAAAAAATATAAAATTATATAGAAAACATACATAACCACTATATTAAACAAACATGAGGTAAAAAAGAACATTAAACTACTGAAATGTCTTCTCTTTTTCACAACGTTACATAAACAATAATTGCACATGTTAAACCAATCTCCACTTCTACACATACACAAAAGCCCACACACACACACACACACACACCACGATTTTTTTTGTATTCGGCAAAGATTTTCCCGATGTACAAAGACTTTTCGGGACCGTCTTTGCACATATACAAAGATTCTCGGAAATCAAAACACTGTAAAAAAAAGGACAAAATTCGTAAAAATTTTCGGCGCTTCGCGCCGAAATGAGTATTTAACTGTTCTATATGTCTTTATAATGGCCAAATTTACATTTAGAAAGCACAAATATCAAATTTTTCGGCGCTTCGCGCCGTTTGGAGGCAATTTTTAGTGTTTTATGCCGTCAGGATCCCAAAAATCGGCTAAAATTCACTACATAAGGTCAAAAAACGCTGTTTTACCACTCTAAAAACATTTGTATACCATATTGTAGCACGCAAAAATTTGCATGTGCAAAATGTACAAACACTTTTGGGGACCATCTTTGTACAATGAACCTTGCACAAAAAACACTAACACAATCATACAAAACAGGCGTTTAAAGTTAACAATTCAACAGTGCTTAAGAATAGACGATTATGACATTCATTTGGTAGGTAATTCAGTTTTTCCTGAATTTTCCTTAAGCTTAAGCTTCAGGCACGGATGCAGGGGGACGGGGAGGAAGCCGCCGCTCCTCATAACTTTTTTGAAAATTTTTTGAGCGGCAGATATACGTAGGAAAGCGCCCGAAATTGCGTTGAAAACGCAAAAAACCCCAGAAATTTTCGGCGCTTAGCGGCAACATTCTTGTTTCTTCTATGTTTCTCCTCTTCCAGCCCACAATACCGCCCAGAGTTGAGCTTAATTTGCACAGAATGCCAAATTTTCCGGCGCTTTGCGCTGAATTTCTTGTTTTTCTTTGTTTCTTGTCTTCTAGCGCCAGTGGCGGATCCAGGATTTTCTGACAGGGGGGGCGGTTCCAAAAATTTTTCTAAAAGAGTCGAAAATTGGGCACTTCTACAGAATAGTAACTAATGTAGTGCAAAGTATAGCCGCACAATTATTGGTTTTTTCAAACTTCCTGATTTTTCTTAGGCTTAGGCTTAGATTTATATTTGGTGTGACCAATCCCGCTTAGGTCAGTGTCGCTCCCGCTTAGGTCGGTATCGCTCCCGCTTAGGTCGAGGTACACGCATTAAATTGTCTGATGTCGTCATAATATAGTTACTATTCTGTAGAAGTACCGAAAATTGCCCGAAAATTCGCGTATTACGCTTAAAACAACGGTTTTTCGCTTTTTTTGATAAGCAGAATTATTTCTGATACAAGAAAAGAAGAAAATTTTGGTAAATTTCCAAAGTTTTTTCAGAAAAACAAGCGAGATTAATGCAGAAATCGACTCAAATCGTTGGAAAACACGCGAGAAATCATTTTAAGAGCTACAAAACCTTTGTTCTGTGCAAAAACTGAGTTTTCGATGAAAATTTGAGCTTTTTTGAGGTCAGGCGAGTCAATAAATTTATCAATGAGCACAGGAAAAATTTTTAAAAATCATTATAAAAAAATAGCTAAAATCATAAAAAATACGCATATTTTCTTCACTGCGCCCAAATATTTTTGACGACAGGGGGAGGCGGCCGCCTCCCCCCCCCCCTCTAAATCCGCCACTGTCTAGCACTGTTGCTCCTGCTTAGGTCAACATATAGTTGCTTAGGTCGACTAATATACGTTCGGACAAAAATTTGCATAAATTTACATTACCCCGTTTACTTCATGGAAAATAATTAGCGTATTCGTCTTCAGCATGTCCAAAATGACAAGAAAACATTTTTCACCAAATAATTATAAGAACAAAAATTTTATGTAAAATGACAAAAAACACGACTTTACGTATAAAATCCGCATTATCCCGTAAAACAATGAACTGTTTTCAATCAAACTTCTTTTCTGCGCTTTATTTTACCGATTTCAGCGTGTTTCGCAAAAGACTTTCTAAACCCATTCTTACGGATTTCTGACGGAGCCCATATTCTGCATTTACTCCTATGTATTTAGCAAATTAAGCAGCTGCAAAACAACCCCATTCTATTACCTTTCGTGCATAAATTAACAAAAAAACATTCATATTCAACTCATTCATACACAAAAAAATCCTGAAATTCTGTTTTTTATTCAAATTTCATTTCGAATTACCTTTAATAAGATCAAGTATGTCATGTACTCAACTTAGCTTATAGAAAACTAATCGAAGCTTCAACAAACTTTATGTTAAACATAAAAGTAGCTACTTGAATACCTTCATCGCACGTGTTGAACCAATACATTCTCCGTTTTCGCCCTTCACAACACCGTCACCTTCTCCACTATAACTTTTTCGATCCCGATTCTTCGCCTGTCCTTTCTTCTTAATTTGTACGAATCAATTTACCTATTTCATGAATATTCTGACGAAGCAGAAAACTACCTAATTCAAGCAAAACAGTGACATAATGTCATATTAGACATCTGACAGGAAAACTGCAAATCTCTAAGTTAGTTTGAAGCATCTGAATATTTTGATTGATTCAAGCTTTAATTTACTGCGTCTTCATAATGAAAAATAACGATCGCCGGAAAATTTTGACTGTTTTTGCCCTTTAAATTCAATTAATATGGTCAAAATTGATCAACGATGCACAAAACTTGTAGCTGACCGCTGAATTTGGAATATGTTCTTAGCTGAAACGCGATTTCCAAACTACGATAAGTTAGCTGTGTAGCAAAGCAACGGGTCGCTATCAATAAGATATAGAAAGACGTATTATTGAATATCTAGTTTTTACCGCTTCCAGGCCCATTTTTGAAAGTCAGTTCAGACAACAAAAAAATGCGAAAAATGAAAGAAAACTTGACCATTCTTTGCAGGCACGTAGCTGTGGGGGATAGGGGGGACTAGTCCCCCCAAAATTTTGAAAATACGAATATTTCTCACAAGGGTCCTCCAAGGGATAAAACTAAAAATTCATGAAGTATGATACAAAACGCATCTAGAAGAGACTTTGGCACAATTTTGAGCTAATAGACCCAAAATTTTTGGGCGCTTCGCGCCGAATGTATTGTTTTTAGCCTGACTTTTGTCCTCTAAACAATCAAACTTTGTTTAACCATACTTTTTAATGACAATTAAAATTAAAACTTTTGTTAATTTTTTAAATTTTTCTTCAGCCAAGTAATGAGCCTGCTGAGAAACGCTCAAAAACGTCATTATTTTCGTCCGTCTACCCGTAGTTCTTGAGATATATGACTTCAAAATTTTAGTCCCCCCAAATTCGGAAGGCCAGCTACGTGCCTGATTCTTTGTAATTAGAATATGATTATGTAACATTGCAAAGAAAGCCGAATAAAATAGAGAATAGAAAAGCTGGTAAGTATGTAATTATTACCGCAGTTTTCCGACTCATAAAGCTTGCTCAGATTTATTTGACCAACAAATAGTGCATAACATCACTAAGCTGAATTCTGTTTTTCCTGAATTTTTCTTAAGCTTAGGCTTCAGGCACGGATGCAGGGGGGCGTAGAGGAAGCGGCCGCCCCTCAAAGCTTTTTTGAAAATTTTTTGAGCGGCAGATGTACATAGGAAAGCGCCCGAAATTGGGCTGAAAACGAAAAAACCCCAAAAATTTTAGGCGCTTAGCGCCAACATTCTTGTTTGCTTCTTCTATGTTTCTCCTCTTCCAGCCCACAATACCGCCCAAAATTCAGCTTAATTTGCACAGAATACCAAATTTTCCGGCGCTTTGCGCTGGATTTGTTGTTTTTCTTTGTTTCTTTCCTTCTAGCACTGTTGCTCCTGCTTAGGTCGACATATAGTTGCTTAGGTCGACTTATATACTGTTCGGACATAAATTTACCGAGTTTTTTTTGAAGAATATGATGTAGACCGATTTTGCGTCATTCCGGCAGAAACTGCTATACAATTGCGCATAAACGATACTTTGTGTCACTAAAAGACGCGGAAAAAATAATAAACCAAATCCATACAAAACTCATAGAGTTACGGTAGTTTCAAACATCATACTTCGACATTCACCATTTTGAGCCACTTTAAGGAATTTTAGCAGTTTATCGAAGGTTTCCAATTTTTATTAAGTAATATTTTCCTGCCATTTTCAAGGTCGCAGATTACAAAAAATTAAGCTATACTGCGTTGAAACCAAGATTAAAGAAAAATTTTTTGTAATTTTTTGCCCAAATTTTCGAGAAATTTTTTTTTAATTTCACTATTTTTAGCATTGTTTGACATCCAGTTAAAGATTTCTACTTAAATACGATTCAAACAGCAATTTTGGATTATCTTAAAGTTTCAACCATTTGAAGATTCAAACAGTAGAATGCAGAATAACATGTACCCAACTTAGGTCGACCTAAGCATCTATACATCGACCTGAGCATCTATACATCGACCTAAGCATCTATACGTTGACCTAAGCATCTATACGTCGACCTAAGCGGGAGCGACCTCGACCTAAGCAGCCGAAAACACCTTCTCAGGTAAACTAAGCCTAAGCCTAAACCTCATTTAAGCAGAAACTTGAATTTCCACATTATCTAGACAGAAAGAACATGCAAAAAATTGTTTTTTTTTCAAATTTAAAAATTTTCAAACAAAATTTTTTTCCATATAATAAAAAGTTATTTTTTCGTAATCAGCGATCTTAGAAAATGTCAGATACATATGTTTTCAGCCCAAATTCGGAACATGTTTGGTAAACTGTAAAATACCTCACTTTAATGTAGCTATATCCTGAGTAACTCTATCTCCACCAATATTGGTCTGTTTTTCATAAATTTTTTTCCGCACTTTCTTTATGCATGTCCTCCTCATTTCAATCAATATTGTTCCTTTCCACGTACATCTGCAAGTTTTCCGTTCACACCATATAGTAAAGTTTAGCCTAAATTTACATTATCACGTTTACTTCATGGAAAATAATTAGCGTATTCGTCATCAGCATGTCCAAAATGACAAGAAAAAATTTTTTCACCAAATAATTATTAGAACAAAAATTTTATGTAAAATGACAAACAACACGATTTTACGTATAAAATCCGCAATATTCCGTAAAACAATGGGCAGTTTTCAATCAAACTTGCTTTCTGCGCTTTATTTTACCGATTTCAGCGTGTTTCGCAATAAATTTGAACTTTCAAAACCCATTCTTACGGATTTCTGACGGAGCCAATTTCTGCATTTACTCCTATGTATTTAATTAATTTAGCAGCTGCAAAACAACCCCATTCTATAACCTTTCGTGCATAAAAAAGTAATTAAAGTTTCAACAAACTTTATGTTAAACATAAAAGTAGCTACTTGAATACCTTCATCGCACGTGTCGAACCAATACGTTCATCGTTTTCGCCCTTCACAACACTGTCACCTTCTCCACTATCACTTTTTCGATCCCGTTTCTTCGCCTGTCCTTTCTTCTAAATTTGTACGAATCTATTTAACTTTTTCATGAATATTAATGAATGAGTATTCACATAAATATGCTTACGCTTCTGGGTTCCTTTAAACACAAAAACGAAAAGCTCAAGACTTCATATACACAAAGTTTCTTAAATACTATGCTTGTAAATCATAGGTACCCGTACCTAGTCTGCAAATTTAAGTAGAACTAATTTTATTACTGAGGGAAAACCAAAAAAGCCGAAAGCAGCCCCAAATTACAGAGAAAAATGCCAATTTCTTTCGTCTTTTATAATCAAAAACCATAACTAGTGGCCATTAAACAAAATTCATGTTATACACTTTTAAGCAGTGCCGTATTTCGGAGAGAGCAGGTAACACCCAACCCACTATTGGCCGTGAACAATGATTGTTGAAAGGTAGACAAAGGCCTGATAAGTGATAACATAATTTTATGCTACTTTATCCTGAAAACTATCACATCACCGGACCCTCAAATACGCTAATAATAAATAAATCAAAGCACTGGCCCTGAAAATTTACAAAAATTATGCGTCTTCAAAAGATTAATAGTTCATTCGAACCAGATTAAACTTTTTTAAATCATACCTTACGACTTTTGTCCATCGTCTGACTCTTCCTTTTCAACTGAATAATGCAAAAACCATCACAATTAGAACAAAATATGCGTAGGATAAATAAGCAAAATAGGTACCAGCGCGGATCGTCGATGAGCCAATTCCTCCACTTTCGCTTTCCTAGTTTTCTGAAACAATTTATTTGTTAGAACAAACTATACACACATTTGGAAAACGATAAAAAATCTTTCCCATACCACTGCTGCTCGCAAACGTTCTTCTACGGAAGCCATTCAACTCTTCATTCGAAATACGAAAACCAATTATGTAGGCACGACGAATAGCAGTTGTCCCTGTGTTTCAACAACAATATCGCTTGTTGCCGTTAACAAATTTAAATAGAAGATAAATCGGATATGGTACGCTAATTCCTGTGTGTAACGGTTTTGCCATGTTTCATCTGCTGCATCATAAACGAACATATAAATTTACATAGGACATGAATCGAATTTTGTGACGCATTTAGCCATTTTTCAACGGAAGCAAAAATAATAAATTTACGCCAACACGTAGGTATTAAGTTAATTTGATTATTGGTAACCATCAGTATACCTCGTCGCTGAACAAATAATTCAATAATGAAATTTAAACTTATATTTCACGACTCTAAATAATTAAAGAACCAATTCAGCTATACCTACCCTACACACGACTTAAGCTTACCGTAATTGACCTAATGATATTAGTAGGATGAAACTTACCTACATATTCATAGCACATGACATTAAAATTTGCTGTAATACAATTAAAAGAAAGTTTTAAGAAATGGCTAGCATATCAAAACAAATTCGGCGAATCTTTGTTTCCTGATCTTTTTCATTTCGCCTTATCGCTCATCTTTTCCTTTATTACTACGTTTTTATCCATCATTTCCATTTTCTGTTTTCGCGCATTTTACCAAAAAGCTGCGAAAAAATTCTCCTTCATAAAAAATGCAATCGAAGCGCAATTTTTGAAGATTCAATTCTGCAGAATCGTAATTTTACGTGAATTCAATTCATTTCAATTCGACACAGTATTGACTATTATGACAAATTAAAATAATTATGAATGACACGCGTGTGATAACATAATCACATAATGGAAAGATTAGAAATATTGCACAATTTTCTGTGCGGTAGTGCTGCTTCCTTAACCATATCGATACACTTGCTACATAAGTAGATACATCGGTTACCTACATACCTACATACTTTTTTCATAATATCGTTTAACAAACGAGTCCTTTCTTATCTATCTTCGCGCAACGAAATACAATGTCAATATTATCGATCTTCGCACAACGAAATAAAATGTCAATCTTATCGATCTTCGCGCAACGAAATAAAATATCAATTGTTGACTTCCGAAAAATCCTTAATTCTTTTTCTTTTTTTTAAAGCAATACAAACTCAAAACTATGAATTAAAATTGTACAGTAATAGGTAATTTTCATATGATACAAACAAGATGATGGTGTACATACGAAAAAGAACTTTAATTTCTTTTCCGATTTGCATATGCAAATGATTTAATAAGAAGAAATTAATAATCATAATTTCAGCATGAAAACGATTGTTATTAATTAGAGCAACATAAAAACAAAATAAAAAATACTTGTTATCGCTGAAAATCCTGAAATAAACGACAAAGTCTTGAAATTTACACTTTTTCCAAAGGTTAAAATGTAATTTAATTACGTCACATTTGATAAAAAAATCTAATATTTTACAGTTAGATGTAATTCTTTTAGACGAACACAATGAGGTATCACACGACTATAAATCTTTTTGTGAGAAAAATTCAATTTTTTCGTAATTTTAAAATCGGTTTCATTCCTTGAATTCGACTTTTAAAAAAATTATTCAGAGGGGACGTCTCGACTTTTTTCTTAGAATGGTTCATAAAAAAAATTTCAACAGTTTCTGTCCATACCACCAGGAGCAGACCCCCGACCACATTTTTCTCAAAATTCGAAATTCACCCTTGAATAAAAACGGCAATTTTAAACTTGAGAAAAAAATTCAAACCTGCAATGGGATCTGGTTAGAACAACTGATCCTCTAAAATTATTTGAATACGATCAAAGCCAAGGATTTTATCGACGTTAGAAATTAAAAAACCCCGCTAATGCAAAACATAGCGAGTCAAACGTATATATAGAGAGCTACCGCTCTCTATATGATAGTCTGTTTCATTTATTCAAGAGCTTTTTAGTCAATTCTTCTAAGGGCTACAGTAAGCTAAACAAGACGGATTACTGTACTTCGGCAGATCAGCCCAGTGAGGGCGAGTGGCTAGAATTCTTCCATTTTTAATGCACTAATACGCCCAAATTGATTTAGGCGTTTAATCAGTGCTGGGACATACTACAGTAAGCGCGCTAAACAAAAAGCTATTGGCTGGAATCGAACCCGGTTTTGCTTCGATTACAAGCAAGAGGTTTTACCACTGAGCTATGCGGGGGTTCACGGCGTCTCTTAACATCTTAGTCGATTGTGTTTAAAGTGTCGACTCAGGATAAGATGAATAAGCGATTTTTATCAGTAAGTTAATTGATCTGCTGGAAGACGAGAATAAATTATGCCGCAAAAATGTCACTGAAAAACCCTTCTTTGCTACTGTAGCTAAAGTGATATCTAGCGACTTACAGTAAATAACAAATAAGGGGTTACTGTAACCTCCAAAAACATTTATTGAAAAAGCTCTCGGATAAATGAAACAGACTATAGTTTTACCAATGCAATAACATTGCTCATATGAATTCATAGCAAATTTAAGACATACAGGATTTTGTAAAAACGGCTTATCCATTCCATTGCGCATGTGAAACTACACTGTAGGCCGAATTTAACGCGGTCGTGAATGTAGTTAATTCAAGATCTTAACGACGACTGGACACAAAAATAAATCTGATACTATAGTCTGTTTCATTCAGCTTTGAGGTTTTTGTAAAACTTTAATTCAGCTTTGAGGTTTTGTAAAACTTTAAAGTTATTACAAAAGTGTTTCGAACTAATACGGTAGATATGATATCCTACAGTATAAAGTGTCATATGGAGACTTATGCCATTGCTAAGCTGCATTAAGTACATCAATATTTCAAAACACTTTTGTAGCTTGATTTTTGCGGAAAAATGCAAATGAAAACCGCAAAGTTATAGTCTGTTTCATTTATCCGAGAGCTTTTTCACTAAATGTTTTTGAAGGCTACGGTAGCCGCTTTTTCTTATTTACTGTAGGTCGCTAGATCTCACTGTAGCTACGTACATAGCAAAGAAGGGTTTTCAATTACATTTTCGCGGCATAATTAATTCTTGTCTTCCAGCAGATCAATCAACTTACAGATAAAATCACGCATTCAGCTTATCCTCAGTTGACACTTTAAACACAATAGACTAAGATGCTAACAAACGCCACGAACTCCCGCATAGCTCAGTGGTAGAACATCTGCTTGTCGTCGAAGCAACCCAGGTTTGATTCCAGCCGATAGCTTTTATTTAGCGCACTTACTGTAGTATGTCCCAGCGCTTATTAAATGCTAAATTAAATTTATATGGACTGAGTAATGCACCAAAAATGTAAGAATTCCAGCCACTCGCTCTCACTGAGCTGATTTGCCCAGTTACAGTAAATTGTCTTGTTTCGCTTACTCTAGCTCATAAAAAAATTGACTAAAAAGCTCTTGAATAAACGAAACGGACTATAATTGAAACAGACTATAGAAACTATGCTGTAGGCCGAATTTAACCCATACACGAATATAAGTAATACAAGATCTTAATGTCGACTGGATAAAAACGAATCTTTGATACAAAATTTTTAGTTTTGATAGTTTATATTAGATATTAAAGTTTATATTTAATAAGTTAATATACAATATATATATGGCATAAATTTATATTCACATTTATGCCAGTGAAAACTCAATTGTAGTATTGTAAAAGATAAGGATTTTTTGCAAGATAAAAGATAAAGATAAAGTTGAAATTTTAAAATCTTGAAGATAAAGATAAAGATAAAGATAAAAAATTAAGAAAGATAAAAGATAAAGATAATTTGCAAGATAAAGGAATCAAAACGATAAAGATAAAGATAAGGATAAAGATAAACAGTAAATATGGTAACTTGGACCTAGGAAAATGATGTATGTGAAGTGCAATAAACGAGAGTGGGTGATGCAAAACAGCCAAAGGCATTAAGGACACATAAATGTTGGTTTGGAAGTTTACCCGTGGTATCTGACTGACACACGTACTACTACTACTGGCTGACAGCAAGTCACTTCTTTCTTTTCACAAGCATCAAAACCGTGCTCTGTGCGCCTGTATACAAAGTATAGTCGCAACATTTATTGATTTTTCAAACTTCTCTATTCTTCATAGGCTTAGACTTATAGTCTGTTTCATTTACTCGAGAGCTTTTTAGTAAATTTTTTAAGGGCTACAGTAAACGAAACAAGACGTATTACTGTAATTCGGCAGATCAGCTTAGTGAGGGCGAGTGGCTCGAATTCTTCCATTTTTAATGCGCTAATCCGCCTATATAAATTGAATTTAGGCACTTAATCAGTGCTGAGACATACTGTAGTAAGTGCGCTAAACAAGAAGTTATCGGCTGGGATCGAATCCGGGTTGCTTCGACGCCAAGCAGATGTTTTACCACTGACCTATACGGGATTTCACGGCGTTTCTTGACATCTTAGTCTATCGTGTTTAAAGTGTCAACTCAGGATAAGCTGAATTGGCGATTTTTATCTATAAGTTGATTGATCTGTTAGAAGACAAGAATAAATTATGGGGAAACGATGGGTAAAAGCCGGAAGCGGAAAGGGAAACGACTAAAGCACCGGAACCGGGGTTCCCCAAGTATGTACGCCACATCAGGGTCAACACCATACGTGGGCAGCAAGAAAATTCTGGGGGTCCAAAGATTTTTTGAAGGTCGAAAAATGGCCTTAAAAATGGTGGTATGGCAATAAAAACACCATTTTTTGACGTTTCTCATCAAAAACTATCCATTGGCATCAAAAAATTGCGAAAAAAAAACGAAATAAATTTTCAAAAAATTGAATTCTGGGGGGGGGGTATTTTGATTTCTGGGGGGGTATTTTGGTTTCTGGGGGGTGCATACCCCCAAACCCCACGTCCAGGTGTGGTCAACACCCCAACCCCGTTTCCGGCACTTTGGACCAGAGGCGTAGCCAGGATTTCGGTTCGGGGGGGGCATGAACAAAAATTTTTTTAATACTACTTTTGCATTGCATGTCAGTAACGTTATGTATAGTAAAACTGAGTTTTTCGACCTTTAGTAGTGTAGCCTAGCTAATTTATGGGTTTCTGACGATCAAAAATACAAAAAGTGTAAAGCGACGCGAAGTGCCGAAAATTTTTGGAATTTCTACCGTTTTCATGTAGAATTTACGGCCTTTCTATTAACAAACACTTCGGAAATCATAAGTGGCGCAAAGCGCCAAGAAATTTAGTCATTTTTTACCGCCCTTAACATTTTGTAGCTCTGTGGAAACTAATAGTCTGACACAGCAGAAAATTATCACATTTGTACTGAACAATTTTGACACTTCAAGCTTCTAACAAGAAAGATATTTTGAGTGATTCGGGCTTTTAAACGCAAACAGAAAGAACAGTAACTGGCGGCCGCTATGCGCCGAAAAATTTTGACGTTTTTGCACTTAAAACTCACTTTATACCGCGCTTAAATCATACAAAACAGACAAATTGATGCCGGCGCGAAGCGTCGGAAATTTTTAAAAATTCTAACCCTTTTACCTGGCTCGTTCTCCCTAAAATCTCGTTGCACATGTACAACGACATTTTACAGCTGCGGGGGGTCTGGTGCATACGTGGGCAGCAAGAAAATTCTGGGAGTGCAAGATTTTTCAAAGGTCAAAAAAATGGCCTTAAAAGTGGTGGTATGACGAAAAAACACCATTTTTCGACGTTTCTCATTGAGCACTATCTATTGGCATCAAAAAATTGCGAAAAAAACGAAAAAAAATTTTAAAAATTGAATTCTGGGGGAGGGGTATTTTGATTTCTGGGGGAAGGTATTTTGGTTTTTGGTTTCTCGGGGGGGGGGGTGCATACCCCCCACGCCCAGGTGTGGTCTGGCGTGGCGCGCTCAAGCGTTCCCAGCGGGTTTCGGGGCAGAGTCCCGGAAAATTTTGTAAAAAAGCATTTTAATGTTAAATAGTAACGTTAAAATTTTCGCAAAATCGGCCAAATCTCGGTTCTGAATCAAGCCCAAAAACACTTAAAAATGCTGAACTCCTACATTGCACAAAACTTCTGAGCTGAAATGCGTTTTTCGACCTCTGCTAATTTACATAGCGCAGCAACGTGTCGCTGCCAATAAGATAAAGAAAAATGTATCAATGAAAATTTTGTTCTTACCGTTTTCAGGTCCATTTGTGGCCTTCTTATTAACAAGATGCAGTTCAGAAATTAGGAAATGCGCAAAAACATAAGAAAATTTGGCCATTCCTTCCATTTAAAATAGGATTATGTCACCTTGTAAAGAAAGACAACAGAGCGAAGAATAGACAAAGTGGTACACAAAAGACAAACAAAGTAGACAATGCACAAACTGGTACACAATAATTTTCGCACTTTTACTATTATGCTCAACAAGTATGCGCAGTTTCATTCAACGATTAAATAGTGCATTAAATTACTAAAGTGATGTGAAGTGCTGGATTATTTTAGCTGATTCAAGCTTTTAAATTCATTGGATCTATATAACAATAAATAATAATGACTCGGCGCGAAGCGCCGGAAAACGTTTGACGTTTTTGCCTTTTTAAATTCAGTTTTTTGGGCACAAATTATTGCAACAGAAAAATCAACAATATTTCTGAAAAATTTCGGGGGGGGGCATGTGCCCCCAATGCCCCCCCTGGCTACGCCTATGCTTTGGACTACCCCCAGGGCGCAGAAACCCCCGACGGAACCGGGGTCAGCTACACATATGAATCAAGGGCCCCCTTTCCGAGCCCCTAAACCCCCCTTCAGTAAGACAAATTTTGCCAGAAAAGGGGTTGGGGTGTTGACCAAACATGGGCGTGGGGGATCGGGGGGTATGCACCCCCAGAAGTTGGAATACCCCACCCCAGAAATCAAAATACCTATTCCCCAGAATTCAATTTTCGAAATTTTTTTGCTTTTTTAGCGATTTTTTGATGCCATTTGATAGTGCTCGATGAGAAACTTCGAAAAATGGTCTCTTTTCGCCACGACCACTTTATAGGACCATTTTATGACCTTTGAAAATTTTTTGACCCCCGCCACAGAAATTTTTTCACACCCCCCCCCAGAATTTTGGTGCTGCCCACCTATGGTGTTCACCTTGATGTGCCCTACTTGGGGAACCCCGGTTCTGGCGGTTTGGATCGTTTCCGTTTTCCGGCTTTTACCCATCGTTTCCGTTTCGGTTTCCAGATTTTGCCCACTGTTTCCGTTTCCGGATTTTACCCATCATTTCCGTTTCCCTTTCCGGGTTTTACCCACACCCTAAATTATTCCGCAAAAATGCTATTGAAAACCCTTCGTTGCTTCGTAGCTATAGTATGACCTAGCGACGTACAGTACATAAGAAAGAAGGGATTACTGTAGCCACCGGAAACATTTACTGACAAAGCTCTCGGATAAATGAAACAGACTATAGATTAACGTGGATGCTAGTAGTAGTACTCCCGCTTAGATTGTTATCACTCCCGTTTACTTAGGTCGATATACAGGCATTAGTTTGGGCCACACGTCTTAGGGTTCAAACAATCGTTTTCTGTTCTTTTCTTGCATTACAGTAAAACTCGAATGCGTCTAAATGTATTTCACGTCAAACCTGCATTTTGGATTACATGCCATCTTATGTACATACTTTATCTTTTTTAGCAAGATAAATTCCTATCAAAAAGATGAAGATAAAGATAAAGATGGCCTGTGATTTTTCCAAAAGATAAAGATAAAGATAAAGATAAAATAAAGAAATCGTCAAGATAAAGATAAAGATATCTTTATCTTTATCTTTATCTTGCTAGAAAGATAAAGATAGAGATATCTTTTACAACACTACTCAATTGCTATTCTAAGAGGATGAAAAAATTAAGTATTTCGATTTTGAAAAAATGTATGTGCATATGTACTCGTACATACGTACGTACATATATTCATGGTAATAGTACAACCGGGTCATTTGGGAATTTATATGCCATCTATCTCCAATCACCGGTACAGTGTCAGCCATCTCGGACTTACGGCCACCTGGTACAGTCGGCCACTCAGGACTGTCGGCTGCCTGGGGGGACTATTGGCCGCCCAGTACGGTCGGCCACCCAGGATTGTGCGGCCACTCGGAACAGCTCGGTCAGTAGGTACTGTCAGTCAATCAGGAATTTTTCGATTGATGGATCTATTTTTATACTCATTTGTCAGCGACCCAGGACTGTTGGTCACACAGGACTGTCATTCACCCGGGAAGACTGTCGGTCTCCCGGGATGTTACCTTCAAAACAGACTGGATATGCAGCTTACAATTCGTTTCTCAAAATCTTTAGGTAAATGTCCACTCGTATTCACTAATTCGAGTTTTTTTTCACAAAGTTTGATGCACATGAATTTCGGCTGCAAAAGAAAAGTTGAGATGTATTCACATCTACATACAAATATTACTGTAGGATATCACTTGTTGTGTAATATGTTGTATTAGCGAAACTTATATAGCCTTTTTGAGCCATAGGAAGTTCTCGAATTCCTGAAACTGACTGTAGGTCTGGGTTTGTCCGCTTTAGGTACCCACATAGGTATGCGTGCTCTTAGGCTCTTGTTCCCGGAGCATGGCTGCGGAAGCCCTCCCCACGTGCAAGAGAATTGTCGGCTTGTCCCGCAAAATCATCGTAAAAAGGGGCTTTTGTAACCCTCCGTTTATTATCATATTATTGCAATCGAGGGGTACCATCAAAGGACGCCGCCCTCTATTGTAAGCTGCACTTTTATATTATATTCTCTGATTATTGCTGCATTATTAATCAAATGCAGTATAAGTATCCAAAACCAGCTAAAAAATTTCAAGTTTATTTTAAATTGTAATAAAATTAGAAATTTCTGTTGGGTACCTTTTATTGACTTATGTACATACTTTCGAATTAAAGATTGAGCTCAACACTATTTTCCACCTAAAATGCATATGCTGTTTCCTTGTGCCTTATGTGCAGAGCATACAAACAGTAAGATGAAATCGTTCCAAGAAATTTTCTGAATGTGTTGCCTTGCCAGTGTCACACCTTGATAGTGTCGGGCCGAACACTATAAGGCACCTCAAAGTGTCCGGCTCTTCTTTGAAGTGTCCGAGTTACGCTGGAGTATACGTGCGCGTACGCCCATGCATATCACTGGCTGTACACATAGGTGGGCAGCACCAAAATTCTGAGGGGGGGGGTGAAAAAATTTTCAAAGGTCAAAAAATGATCTTAAAAGTGATTGTATGGCGGAAAAAAACACCATTTATCGACGTTTTTCATCAAGCACTATCCAATGGCATCAAAAAATCGCTAAAAAAAACTAAAAAAGCAAAGAAAATTTCAAAATTCGAATTTTTGGGGGAGGGGGGGGGGGTTTGATTTCTGGGGGGGGTATTTCGACTCTCTGGGGGGGGGGGGGGGGGTGCATACCCCCCAAACCCCACCCCCCCACGCCCATGTGTGGCTGTACAATCAGGTAAGTTGGCATGTACATACACGTACCTTGTTCAATGTATTGAGGTACATAAATACAAGCAAGCTGATACATTACAAACTTAATAATTGATTGACTTATGATGCTACAATGTCCATAAAAAAACCTTAAAATACGCAGCAAACAGTATTAAAATTGAGTAGCATAATACTATGATTCAGCAAAATATAAAGTAATCAGTCTCTTGTTTCAATAAGAAAAGGAAAGTAAACTGCACTGTACCATTCACTCAGCGATTATAAAAAGACATGCTAAGACTTCATTTTCTATATTGCCTCATCATGCATACCATTCATACATGTAACAAGGGGTGGAGATCATATGTGGGCAGCAAAAACATTCTGGGGGAAGTGCAAGATTTTTCAAAAGGTCAAAAAAGGCCTTAAAAATGATGGTATGGCGAAAATAATACCATTTTTAAACGTTTCTCATTGAGCACTATTTATTGGCATCAAAAAATTGCAAAAAGCAAAAAAATTTCAGAAATCGAATTCCAGAGGGTATTTTGATTTCTGGGGTATAAACGCAGGTAATGCTTAAGTGCGACTGTAATATACTTATTAAAACTCACAAGCGAGGTTTTGAGGACGCATCTTTACTAAAAATATTCCACCATCGAGTTATGAAAAACTAGGGTAAAACTAAACTGAACTCTCATATCACGCAACTTAAATATTACTTTATAACACAGAAGAATGGCAGTCACGTACACAGGATATAATTGCATTTCAACTTTATTTTTGAGGTCATAAATTAAGCACATTGAATTCATATGCGAAAAATGTTGAGAAGGTGTAAAACAGCTTAAAATGAACGTGGACACTGTGACAATTGGGCGACGTTTGTTAACTACGTAAGAAAAGTAATAAAACGGAATAAAGCGTCAACTAGTTTAAGTCAAAAGAACTAAGTAGCTAAAGTTCATCACGCTGGCTTAGTTGTCTATTTGAATAATATACACGTAGACTAATAGTAGTATCTTGAATAGGAAGTTCAGGCTTGTACGTCACATCCCCCTTCTTTAGCTCGGATGATTGAAGCATTAACGATTGGATTATATGAAGTGTACAGTTGTAGATGCGACTTGATACGATTGAAAATAAGGATTTCACACGCATATATAACACACAAATGTTTATAGCACTCATAATATTCGTTCATTAGGTAAATACATTAAGTTTAACTTATAATAAGCACGGATTAATCACATACCTAGCTTAGTACTCTATTTCTGAACTCCGCTTATCTCATCTGTTTTTGCATCAGAAACGAGTATAGTTTGAACTTGCTTACTAATATTTTTGTGTTGGTATAGAGGGCTGTTTATTGAAATAAGGTTTGTTACGATTAACATGCACTGTCTCCGACATCAGTAGGCATAGTCATAGACTGTATTGTAACATTTGGGTATTCTATTGAAATAATTTGTAAGTGCCTTGGAAAATCTGTGCACAACTTTTTACACAAACCTTGTTTCACTACTTGTGCCTCTTTCAGTACTAAGTCATGAACTTTATATGCTTGTGTAACTGGCGTAGAGTTGCGACGGTAGGCTGAACCTGCCTCTCGCAGTCTGCGATAGCCATTACATAGCCAATACTAGTAGCTGTCTATGACGGTGCACTGTGGGCTATGCCTTCGGTCTTCCCATTATTTTCCCAAATTTTCAACAATAAAAAACATTTAGATACTTGTCCGGTATCGTAGAGTTAAGTGTATGATAATAGTAATTGTTTAATGCATACCGCTCGTGTAATCGATAATATTTGATCTGAGATAAAAGCTTATCAGTATTACGTTAATTTGATCGTTGTTTTATTTTACTGTAGGGGCCCTTGAGGCCAGTGTACTTAAGCTCGGATTGGAGTCTGGCGTTTTTTGGTTTTTCGTTTTGCCAGTCGTACGTGTACATATTCCGTACGTTTACGTTTTTCTTTTTGCTTGTTGTCCGGCTACAGGCCGTGAATTATTCGTCGAATTAAAATTATAGAAAACCAACCCAGTGGTTTCTGGTTATACCGAGGGTTAGGTCGGCCACCATCCCTTCGTCGAGGATTTCCACCCGTTTAGTGGACTGATAGGTAAATTCCGTATGATAGTTTATTTTATTCGAAAATCATATTTTATTTCTCAAGCCAAAAATTGATCAAAAATATTATTTAATCTTTAGGGATGATTGATCAGCATAGAGCTCGTTGTTGTTGTTTTCATTGTTCAGCGTGCTACACAAATTAGGAACCAAAAACATTTCTGATCAGGTACTGATTGAAAACAAGTTAAATTACAACTTGAGCTTGAGATAGGTCAACTGACCTCCGCGGCAAATTCCGAGACTAGGTAGGTAGCCTTAGGTCTTAGGGCGTAGCTGCTGAGATCACCCGACCAGAAGCAGCCAGCAATATTAGGGCTGAGGGGATTGAAGCCGTAAGGTCTGTAAGGGTCCAAAGATCGAAAGCCATCCAGTGCCGCGCGATCGGGGCCAGCACTAAGCGCAGACTTAAGTACCTACGTACCTAGGTAAATCTCGCAGGTGAATGCTAGTGCCGCGTCTGTGTCGACTCTTGTAGATACAGATCGAACCCGCTACATTTACATTGGACGTTCCCTCCTTTAGGCTGCTAGCTACAGCCGAGCTGATCAATCATCGTAAAATTATTTTTCGATCCAAAAATCATCATTTTGGCCATCTAAAAATGTGTAACGTTTCGTTCACCTTTGTTGTTGTATCGACCGCGATCGTGGCAGTGCGCAATTTAAGTAAGCGTCCGTGGTAAAGATTTTGTGTATCGTGGTAAAGTCATCGTTATTTTTCTATTTCCGTCGAACTTTTATCGACGAAGGCAGCTCTCACGCTCGCATTTTTCTATAAACGTCGACCCACAGGCGACGATTCATCATTTTTCTCTCTTGACGACGAAATTCCGTCATTTAGGTGTTTACCTACCTGTTTTTCTAACCACGTACACGTTCTTGCGCATTAGGCTTAGTCCTACCTGTTTTCGATCATTTCACGTCTGGTATATCTTACTTCACGTAAGGAAGTACTATTTACGTGGAAAAACCTGTTTTTCGGATCGACAAAGGCCAAATTCGAAACATTTATTTTGGGAAAAATTTCGACGTACTGAAATTTACTTTACCCAAGGTCACATTTTTCGACATTTTTGATATCTAAAAATGGCAGGAAAAAAGGTTTTGCGGACACCGCCCGCTAAATTGAAAAAACCTTCTACGCCACCTACTTCAACTCGCCAATTACCTACCGCGCCTGTTGACTCTAATAGCGCGAGTAATTCTGCGAGTAATGACACAATTACGAAAGACGTAACTACTACGGCGAATAATGATAGATTACCCGCGTCACTAAATGCCGCGAGTAATACACAGTCCGATGATGAATTGTTATTGACAACTGTGCGATCGCGCATTAATCAAACTTCGATAACTAGATCGGACCCTAACATTGATAATTCATCAAATCATACAATGATTGATAATACGACTACTCATAACACAGTGAATAATCCTGAAACCAGTTCGGAACGCGAAAATCCCGATTCTGACGTCGAAAGTAATCATAGTCACAGCATAAATGCCGACCAAGAGCGTGCTAATGCTAATGCGACTAATGATCTTCTTTTGAAAGCTCTACAAGCTATTCATTTACAATTTTCGGATCTTTCTACGCGCTTTGAACAAGATAAAAAGGCAAATGCGGATGAAATGCGTAAACTGCGTTTGGAGCTAAGCACTATGCTTAAACCCCAACCAGTTCTGAATCGCATAGAGAGTAATCCATCTGAGCGCGTTAACCACTCAATCGATAGCGCAAATTTTTCTGAATTCAATGCACAAACTGCGAATCGTGCGCAAAGTACGCATCGTGCATCCTCACTGTTGTCTACTAGCAACAGAGCGTCAAATTCACGCTCACCTTCGGAAACCGTTCCTGAAAATATAACTCAAAGTTGTACAAGTCGCGCGCCTGTAATGTCTAATTTGTCACAGAATCCTTTAAACACGGGTTTGCAACCAGTGCAAAACTCGGGTTTTTCGGAAAATATACCTACGATTGTGCAGCCGTCGGTATCGATTTCGCAGACGTCGCGATCTCGACCTTCGCTGTCTTTAAATCGTAATGCGCCTTCTTTTGTACCTAGCTCTTCTACTACGAACTCGCAGCAGCAATTAAATCCTCCTCCGCTGCAATATTTTCCACCTCAAGGCGAAAATTTACCTAGTAGCTATGTACCTAATCCCATAAATGTGGAAATACCGCTTAATAATAATATTTTGCATTCTTCCAATATCGAAATGCAACCTGTTGAGATAAATCTATCTGGCATTAACACCGAATCTGCACCTCCACCTGAATCGTCTAGTAGGAAAAAACATGTCAAATTCTCTGACGACAGCTCATCTAGTAGCTATGATCGCCCGCGCAGTCGTCGCTCGCGTCGCAAGGGTCGATCGCGCAGACGACGTCATCGGCATAGTTCAGGTTCTTCATCTGAAAGCTCTCGTGGTGACTCGCGTCTTGCTGATTCCTTGAATCGCGGACCATTTTTGCAGCAAATGCAATTTGCAATTGCTAATAAAAAATTTTTTGATGGCGATAAATCGGATATGAAAGCATATTTTGCAGAATTTGAATCGCTTGCCAATACCTATGATATTGACAAAGCTGATCGTTTAAAATTCGCTACTGGATTTCTTGATCCTTATGTTTTGCGTTTATACCGTTCGTTACCTGCTGACATTCAACAATCGTATTCAAAAACGAAACAAGCGCTAATAGCCGAATTTTGTCCAATGGACACCGGTGCGCTCTTTAATCGTTTTTTGTCACACAAACAGCAGCCTAACGAATCGGTTAAAGCTTATTATCTCTCGCTTCGCGAAGAATTAATTAAGTCGGATCCTTACCTTGAAATTGATTCGCCACATTTCAATAATTTAATGCGACATCAGCTAAAAGAAGGTTTATTACCACACATTTCGAAAGAGGCATATCACAAAAAACCTAGAGCATCATTAGCTGAATTTTTGGATAATGCGCTAAGCGCTGAATTTGCTAACAAAGAATTTGAGGATAAAAAGGCAGTAACGCCTTATGTATCGGTAACAGCTGCTCCAGTAGGCAGCGCAGTACCTAAAGATACTCCTCGCGTATCTAACCAAACTGATTCAAATCGCTCACGTTATAAAACGTTTCATCGCTCATCGCGTGCTGAGAAACCAGAAAGTTCTTCTCGTAAATATTGTACCTTTTGCAAGCGCATAGGTCACATTTATGAGGAATGTTTCACGCGTCAAAGGCAAGAAGTAACTAATAATACTAATCAGAACAATCAAGCAGAGCGAAATAATAATTCTATGGCTCGCAATCGCAGCCAATCGCGTTCTTTTTCGCGACAAAATTGTTCGCCATCGCGTTCGAATTCGCAAAATAGGCAGCGATCTCAATCACAATATCGTAACCCTAGTCAACATCGCTCATTTAACTATGCGAATAATGATAATCGCTTTGAATCAAAGCAATCACGATCGAATTTTCGGCAAAATCGTAATGATTATTACCAAAATTCGCGTGCTAATTATCAAAATTCCGCGTTACGACAATCGCTATAATAATCAATCGCGCCAAAATACACCTTTCGTGCAATTTCCAAATGAACAACGTGGGACATACTATAACTCGAACTATCGCAACGACAATAATTCTAATCGCCCTTATGTTACATATACCGCAGATAACCAGCCCACCATGAATGCGCCCCCACCGCAGCCAACCCCTACATCTCCTCATGATGTAAACACGGTTACTGCGAAAGGGCCAGAATCTAGCGCGCGTCCTAATTTATTCGCGTCGCAAGAATTTCTCGAAGAGTACGAACGTTTACAACGTCGTCTTGCAACTTACGAGAAAATAAATCTACCTCCGTCTAAGATCTTAGATCCTAATATTCCTATTGTAAGTCACGCTGGAACTAATTTACCCACTATTCTCGTCAAAGTTCATGGCGTTGAGGTACCTGCTCTCATAGATACAGGTTCACAGGTCACCATGATGACCACATCTGCATTCTTGCGTCTTGGTTTTAATTTACCACCTAAACAAGTTTCGCAAGTTGTGCATGGTGTAGGCAAAATTACTGCAGTCGTTCGCTATAAAGTAAATATGACTTTAACCATTGCGGAACAATCTATTACTACCTCAGTTGCTATAATTGATCATTTGCCGGAAGACATGCTCTTAGGATATGATTTTTGCGAATCCGCACTCATGTGGGTTAATCCTATTGAGCGTTGTGCTTTTATAAACGGCATTAAGGTTAATTTACTCTCATCTCATGAAAAATTGCAATTTCGCACGAAACCCAACGCAACCACCTCTGGTGTTGTGTGTGTACATGTTTCGTTGCCCGAGCCTGTTATCATACAACCTAGGCATGAATTAATTACACCTGGCTATATAAGTCATGGTTCTTGCAATTTTGATTTCGCACTATTCGAACCAAATCCTGATTTTATGGAGAAAACATCACTTTTTGTTGCTCCATCTATAGTCGATGCTTCACAACCTTTAATACCTGTTCGCGTCTGTAACATCTCTAAAGCGCCAATTCGCATTGACTCTGGTGACATAATAGGTTCTTTAACCACTGATGCCGAGGTTGTGTCACATGTTTCATCTTTGGATGATAGGACACCAGAACTTTTCGCATCAATAAATAAAGCTTTAAACGGCTCCGCCGTTGATTCTAGACAACAGCAACAAATTCGTGAATTATGTCTAAAATACGACTCAATTTTTGCACTAAAAAACGAACCTCTCGGTCGTACCCCCTTGATGAAACATCATATCGATACAGGGGATAATCCACCCGTTGTGGGAAAAACTTATCGTGTCGAACATTCTAGAAGGGAATCTATGCAGAAAATTATAAATGAAATGCTTGCGGATAAAATTATTCGACCTACAACTAGCCCATGGGCAAGTCCATTATTTCTCATTGGAAAAAAGGACGGTTCCCTAAGGCCAGTCGTCGATTATCGACGGTTAAATGACATCACTAAAACGCAAGTTTATCCTCTTCCGCAACTAGATGATTATTTTGATACCTTAGGCAATGCTGCATATTTTAGCACACTAGACTTGAAATCTGGATACTGGCAGATCCCACTCGATAATAAATCTCGCGAAAAAACAGCATTTATATGTCCTGTTGGTCATTATGAATTCGAAGTTTTACCTTTTGGGTTAAAGAATGCGCCCGCAGATTTTCAAAGACTAATGGAGCTTGTGCTCGCAGGTCTAAATTGGAAATCTTGTCTCGTTTACATCGATGACATAATTATCTTTTCACGCACTTTCAAAGAACATTTAAAAGATCTCGAAAATGTCTTTATTGCTCTTAAAAAGGCAAACTTACGTGTAAAGCCTGATAAGTGCCATCTTGCGCATGCAGAGGTAAAATTTCTTGGCCATAGCATAAGTGCAATGGGCATCGCTCCTGACATGTCCAAAGTCGCGGATTTAATCTCGTTTCCCGTACCAAAAACCGTAAAATCCTTGCAGAAATTCCTTGGTTTAGTCCAATGGTTTAAGAAATTCGTTAAAGATCTCGCTAAAATTGCTAAACCGCTATTCCATCTTCTGCGTAAAGATGTCGAATTTTGCTGGAAGGCTGAACACCAAACCGCCTTTGAGCTTCTGAAGAAAGCATTTACGTCCCCACCTATTTTACAATTACCGAAATTCGATGATGAGCACCAATTTATCTTAACAACTGACGCAAGTAACTATGCGTTAGGTGCTATTTTGACACAAAAACACTTACCATCAAAAAATCGTTTTATTCTTAGCTACGCTAGTCGCGTACTAAATTCTGCCAAATGTAATTATGCTACTTCGGAAAAAGAAGCGTTAGCGGTAGTGTGGGCCATCAAGCATTATCGACACTATCTTTACGGTAAAAAGTTCATTGTCGAAACTGATCATCAAGCGTTAACCTGGCTAGTAAACGTAAAAGACCCATCGAGTCGATTACGCCGTTGGGGTCTCAAATTACAGGAATACGAATATGATATCGTTTACGTTCCTGGTGCATATAATTGCGCAGCTGATCTTCTCTCACGTCATCCTAAATATGATCATGCAGAACGAAAATATAAAGTCGAGCGCAAAAATATCGTTAACATCGCAAATTTAGAATCAGAAGATTCTGAGTCAGATGATGAATCGGTTCCACCTGACCGATCGCGCGATAACGCGCCTACTGCACCAATTAATCATCCAAATGCGCAAAATAATGTTCCTACTGCGCAAACCGATCCTACTAATTCTAAACCACCTACATTTCGCGAACGCTTGTTACTTACCGATGCCGAAAAAGCTGAAATGCTAACACCTGCGCGTTTACTCGCTGAGCAACGTGCAGATGACGAATTGCATAAAATTCGCATCGCATTGAACGACTTAACAACGAAAAAATATCGTGACGAATTTTTTCTCGTAAACGATGTACTTTTTCGTCGTTTCCAACCTAAGCGCTCACCAACTGTCGTTCATCAAATAGTCATACCCAAATCTTTGCGTCGCTTCATATTAACGGAATTTCATGACTCTATTTTCGGAGCTCATTTTTCATCGCGCAAAATCTTGCCCGCCATTCAAATGCGTTATTGGTGGCCGCGCATGGAAAATGATGTGATCGCGTGGTGTCGGAATTGTGATGTGTGCTTACAACGTAAGGTCGCATTAAATTCCACATCCGTTCCGATGCAACCAATCGAAGTATCCGCACCCTTTGAACTCATTGCGTGCGATTGTTTGCATATGCCGCGATCCCCCTCCGGAAATGACCAAATTGTAGTTTTTATGGATTATTTCACAAAATACGTGGAAGCTTTTGCTGTTTCTGATATCAAAGCAACAACTATCGCAAATTTATTATTACGAGAAATTATACCACGTTATGGAGTCCCCAAGAAATTTTTAACAGATCAGGGGTCAAATTTTACATCTACCCTTATTTCGGAAGTCTGTAAATTATTAAACGTTCAAAAAATATTTACAACCCCATATCACCCCCAGTGTGATGGGTTGGTGGAACGTTATAATCGAACTTTGATTGATGGTTTGTCGAAGCTGAGTGCGCGTTCCCAGTATGATTGGGAGCAATTTTTACCTTTTGCATTATTTGCATACCGCGCGACTCCGCAATCATCGACTAATATATCTCCTTTCGAAATGCTTTATGGTCGCGAACCAGCATTTCCTCTTGACACTTTACTAATAAATGACTTCGTGATAAATCCGAATTTACCTTCCGTTGCGGAAAAATATGTCATTGATTTAAAGCTGACTTTACAAGACTTGCATGAAATCGCATCTCAAAATCTAACGCAAGCGCGTAAGCAGCAGAAATCACAATATGACAAGTCCGTAACGCAAACAAATTTTTCTCTTTCGGATATAGTCTATCTTAATAATACCTCAGTCATTCAACCTGAAATAGGTAAATTATCACCCAAGCGTGTGGGTCCATACCGAATTATTGACTTACCTACGCCTGAAACTGCGAAAATCGCATATGTCTATAACCCTCTTATCGTTCATCACGTTCATAGGAATAGACTTCTGCCTGAGCCTAAACTACCTTATTCTGACTTAATTGTGGAAAAACACGCGTACGTCCCTGGCGATTTTGTGTTGGTAAAATTACCACATCGCCCTCTTGCCCCGGCAGTTGTCATAAGTTTTGAGGATTTACCGGGCAGGGAACAAAAAGCTAAGGACTGCGCGCCTATACGTTTATTAAATGGCTCTAAAACAGCACATGCCGTACCATTATCTAATGTTTTTCCTTTTGCAGACCCATGGCTGCAGAAGGCACCCCAAGCAAAGAGGCATTGCTGGAGGCAGCTGGTCGCCGATGCAAATTCGAAGGGCGTGATCCCGCGTCCTTAGATGAGTTTCGTTCGGCGTTGACCAGTATGGCTTTAGAGCGGGGTTTGGTTGTACCAGACCCGCTGCCACAAAACGACGATAGTCGTGTTAGCGGTTTACAAGCATTCACTGCTAGATGGGTTAAGCACAAAGCAGCACATAAAATTAAAAATCATACTAAGCGTATAAACGATCAACAGCTCTGGTGGGAGAATAGATTTCGTAGATTTCCTTTGGTAACCCCTCGCGTACCAAGGAACAGGCCTATGCCTACGGTCATAGTCTCCGACGACCAGAAGTCGTTTGCCGCCATTTTGGCGTTAACTCAACCATCAAATTTGACTAATGGCACACTATTTTTAGGCTACGATTCTGAATTTGTTAATGACAGGAAAGGCAGACACTATAAGACCTGGGACTTGCGTTTTCAGCAATTATGTCCCACCTACCAGGACCTCCATGGCCCATTCGTACGCTACGTCCAAGTTGCGAGCGCGAACGGTCATGTGTTCTGCTGGGACCTGGCGAAGTTCCCGCAACCTCCGTTCGGGCTTCACCAGTTGCTCGAAACACGTTTGCCAAATGTATATATGGTTTGTTACGATCCTACGCAAGATCGACTTGCGTATTTTCACGTATACGGTCCAACTTTTGAGGAAATTTTGGCAATCCCAGATGCAGAAATTCGCAATCAACTGCACTGGAAGGATCCGTTCATCGCTAATTTTATCGATATTCAGCCATTAGCGAGAGAATTTACTCGTCGTTTTCGCATTACAGCGCGTTCACACACACTGAAGCGCTTGGCTGAGTTCCTATTTGACATGTATCTTGACCCGAACGCGCCTGATAACTTCGGACAGGCGTGGAGCTTACCTTTAACTCGGGACATGCAGAATTATTTAGTGATGGACGCCCTTATAACTATCGATGTTTTTATATTGATAGAAGGGACATCGCAAAATAATCGCATTACTGACGATAGAAAGCCTATGTCAGTCTCATTTGTAGGCGATGAATTGCACATTAAGGCCACTGGCCCAAAAGCCAGAGTGCGTATACCATTGTCGACTAGCAAACCACCGCAAGGACAGTCGACCAGCACAGCTGCTGAAGCTGAAGTAGAAGTTGACTCGAATGGCGAAGAATTAATTAGAGTTGAGGACTTCTATGGTCCGGCTCCGCAACTTCCAGCGGCCATAGCAGCAGCCACCACCGTTGCCTCAGTAACGGAAGCGTTGGCTCACACTAATGTCTTTGACAATCCTGACCTACAAGTTCAGGGTTCGCAGGCCGTTGCCGACTCAGTTTCGGGCCCGGCTCATGCACCTGATACCGAACCAAAATCTAAACCAACCAGTTCGAGTACACCTGCATCTGCGTTTTCTTCGCAAACCGATATTCCATATGATTCGCCAATGATCGATGTAGAACCGATCTCCACTGAACGATGATTTATCTCCTAAGCGTTTAGTCATGGCGTTATCCGACACCGAGGCGGAAAGACAAGCTAATTTGTCACCATCGCGTTCTACACGCGTGGCATTGGCCAGAAAAGGGGCTGTTATCGTTTCGCAACCGATTGTCTCACAATCGCTTGCGGCGGACCAACAAGCGCCCTTGGGCATCAGTTCGCTCGGACCTTTGCCGACTTCACAGCCGGGTCGGGTAGAGCGTGACTCTGAGCCCGATGTGATCATGACTGAGATTATAGGTTTTCCGCCGGTGACACAACAAATTTTACCCGCGCACGAAGTACCACAAGTAGCATTGTATACGCAAGTCGCGACTCATTCCGCGCCACAAGGCGTGTCGGCACCAGATGCTCGTTTTATGGCTCCTATGGCCATGACGGGTGTGTCGAGTACTGTGGCGACTATTCACCCACAGGCAATTCAAAGTCAGTCATCAAATAGGGAAGTCGCCATACCCCCAATGATGCAAGCTATTCGCGATCGTATGGCCGCGAATGAAAGCGCGAGAGTGCAAAGCCGCTCGCGCTACGTTCAGCATTTTTTCACCATGATGGAAAATATGACGCGAGAACCTCCGTGCACTGTCGCACCAGTTGTATTGCACGAGTTACATGACAGTTTGGGTGAGGTTGAAGGAACGCGTGTATATGATCAGCTGGTTGAAGCTGCACAAGTGTACTTCGACCGAGTGTATGCAATCCATTTGCAGCACGCGACTTCAACTGATTCCCCGTCGCGTCCATTAGTGTGGCCCTTGACCGCACAGTCTTTGGCTGATGTGGATCGTCCACCCGCACCTCGATTTATCAGCAAATTGAGTGTGTTTAACCGATTGTTTTATCCCGATCAATATTTTGTGCGCATACGTTTCTTTATTACAACGGGAATGATGTTGTACGAAGTGCCGTTAGAGTATTTGGTGGTGCACCCGCACCTTGATGCACCGACTGAAGTGTCTGATGGTGTTGCTCATCAGGTTCGCCCGGAGTTATATCCACACAGGATGTCTCCAGCGCCAGATCACATGGCACCCATCTTAATATCGGCACGCCAGATGGTCGATATTTTCGATACTTTCCGAGAATTTCAAGCATTATATGATTCGGAGTATCGACACATGACGGTCTTTTCTTCCATAGACGTCATGCGCGCTACAGCGCTTTTGGAATTCCTGGACAGGAAGTTCCACTTCTTTGCGTACGCCTACGGAAATCCCGGAATAGGCTGGCGCATGGTGGAGCAGTTACGTCGCATGTTGCGCGTAGCGTTCCTTGGCGAATCTTATACACCTTCGCCAAGTGAGGCTTTTCCGGAATTCCCGGATTTAACAGCACGAATTGAAAGTCCTCATGTTTTACATAACATGATTCGGCAAATTCGGCTGGCAACCGATCCGCCGCTCGAAGTTCCGGCTCAGTTCGATCGTTTTAGAGGTCAACAAAAATCGGTCTTTTTCCTAAAACATCGAATTCAAGGCGAATTAGAAAAAATTCGCAGACAAAGGCGACAGGCATCCTCGCAGGACCCTAGTGGATCCGTAGCGAGCCTTGAATTGCCAGAAGTCGACCTTTCCTTGGAAGCACAAATTGAGATGCGTAGAACACGCATGACGATCGAGAAACGCTGATCGTGAGAATTTGGCTACGGAAATGCCACGGCGTGTGACGAAATTACGCGCCGCCGGTTCTCTTACTGAAGCTTCCGAGGTCCGTCATATGCCAGAAGACGAACATAAGGCGAAATTGAACCGATTTTATGACACAAAGTCCGAACACGCTTTGCGTCGACTGAAAAACTTGGAAAAGCAACGAGTCAGAAGACTCGTTCAAGCTGAAAGTTGCAGCTAAATTAAAAGCGCGTTTAGGCCCAAAGGGATCGAGGCGGCAAGAACCGCAATCATCCCGGCAACGCTATGCTGCAACACACCACCGATCACAATCGCAAGCACAACAGCAAACGCAAGTAAAACCGCATATACAGCAATATACAAGACCGCAAACCCAACCGCGGCAACAACAGCATTTTACGGAATCGCGTGAGCGTTCCGAGGCGTATTCACAGGCCGATGCTGGTCATCTGTCGCGCTCGCGACAGCAGCAGCCTTACGAATATCGCCGCCAACCACAGTCGAACCGCGGAACTCATCAGGACCGGTCACAATCCCGACAACGGCAGCAATGGGATCAATCGTATCGCTCTCCGTTGGAACAAAGTCAACCAGCCACCGGGGATTATCAGCCACAACCTCGACCGGGTCCACTTTTGCCAAAACCGTGGCCTGTTAATCAACAACAACAGCGTCCACGCGAACCTTCTCGCCAACGAACTTACGGTTTTACGCCGGAGCAATTATTTACTCCGACGCCGCCCATACCGCGTCGTTATGCTGACGACTACGAGGACGATGACGATTTTGAGGACGACGATCGACCCGTCGATCCACACCAACGCTTACGCCAACACATGTACGGGCGTAGGCAATCGCCATATCAATATCGTGAGCGTTCGAATACGCGTCGCGAACCGGAATCCGATCAGGAATATTTTCAACGACAACGACGTCGCGGAAAATCGTATGGCTCGAAGGCCAATTACCGCGATCAATATTAATTTACAAAGTTCGACGTACTGAACTTTTGGAACTCTGCGTTTGGCGTCGAATTCGACCAGCAGCTTTTTGTCAATTTTTTCGTTTTTTTCGTCCTGATGTGGATTCCAGGACTTCGTGTATCGTTTATTTCCTGTGTATTTTTTCTCTTGTCATTTTTTTCTTGCTGTAAAAATTTTTCCTTGACGGTGCTCGTATTTTTCCCCGTAATCTCGCATAATTTGTCATTTTTCTCGTTTTTCTCATTACCTCGTATTTTAATTCGTCAGTGACTTTAATTTTTGCTCAGCATAATTTTGCCTAATCATTCCGTGTCTTAATTTTTCTTGCTCAATTAGCGGTGTTACTATTATGGTACCTTAACTCTTTAACGGACAAGGGGTTAATTTATACCCAATCTACAAAATTTTTAATTCAAAATTTTTCTCATTACCCGGGGACTGAAGGAGGCTTCTTGGGCAGCGAGATCGAATATTATGCTATGCTGTCCAAGACTGGAGTTCATCATTACTCGGGCAACAATATAGTTCCTAGCGCCATTGCCAGTGTTGCTCGAGAGGTTTCCTGAGTGCGAACGAGGTCATGCGTTGACCGTTACCTATTATCGCTATTTGTTATTTTTTCGTTCCTTTTATTTTCGTTTTTCACGTTCGCTCAGGATGAGGCGTTGCGGACGCCAGAGTTGAGGCGTTGCGAACGCCAGAGTGCCGAGTTGTAGAAGCGTTGTAGACGCTAGTGGCGTTGGTGTACCCCCGAAAAAAATTCTCCACTGCGTGTCAAATTTTTTTTTCTATACGTGGGGGAGTGTAACTGCGAGAGTTACACGGTAGGCGAACCTGCCTTAGCAGTTCGCGATAGCCATTACATAGCCAATACTAGTAGCTGTCTATGACGGTGCACTGTGGGCTATGCCTTCGGTCTTCCCATTATTTTCCCAAATTTTCAACAATAAAAAACATTTAGATACTTGTCCGGTATCGTAGAGTTAAGTGTATGATAATAGTAATTGTTTAATGCATACCGCTTACGTGTAATCGAGAACATTCGATCTGAGATAAAAGTCATTTCAGTATTATGTTTAATTTGATCGTTGTTTTATTTTACTGTAGGGGCCCTTGAGGCCAGTGTACTTAAGCTCGTATTGGAGTCTGGCTTTTGGTTTTTGCGTTTTCGTTTTTGCCAGTCGTACGTGTACATATTCCGTACGTTTACGTTTTTCTTTTTGCTTGTTGTCCCGGCTACAGGCCGTGTATTCTTCGTCGAATTAAAATTATAGAAAACCAACCCAGTGGTTTCTGGTTATACCGAGGGTTAGGTCGGCCACCATCCCTTCGTCGAGGATTTCCACCCGTTTAGTGGACTGATAGGTAAATTCCGTATGATAGTTTATTTTATTCGAAAATCATATTTTATTTCTCAAGCCAAAAATTGATCAAAAATATTATTTAATCTTTAGGGATGATTGATCAGCATAGAGCTCGTTGTTGTTGTTTTCATTGTTCAGCGTGCTACACAAATTAGGAACCAAAAACATTTCTGATCAGGTACTGATTGAAAACAAGTTAAATTACAACTTGAGCTTGAGATAGGTCAACTGACCTCCGCGGCAAATTCCGAGACTAGGTAGGTAGCCTTAGGTCTTAGGGCGTAGCTGCTGAGATCACCCGACCAGAAGCAGCCAGCAATATTAGGGCTGAGGGGATCGAAGCCGTAAGGTCTGTAAGGGTCCAAAGATCGAAAGCCATCCAGTGCCGCGCGATCGGGGCCAGCACTAAGCGCAGACTTAAGTACCTACGTACCTAGGTAAATCTCGAAGGCAAATGTTAGTACGGTTCGCATCTGTGACGATTCTTTAGACCCAGATCAAAAACCGGCTACATTTACATGCTGCATTATGAGCTTTTCTGTTAAAATACTCCGAATATTTTTGCTGTGATTCCTGTATGCGATTTTGAATAACATACAAAGCTTGTGTGAAGTGTAGCTTGATGATGTCACTGTATGAATGGACATCAATTAAATAAGGAGATGGCCTCATACAGTACCGAACATGACTAACGACCACAACACACATCTCTTTCCACCGGTTGTTCGAAGCTGGGCAACCGGATGGGCACCTGGCTGTCTTTTTTCCATGTAACACAACTTTCCACACCCGGTTGGCAGATGACTGGGAAGGTAGAATTTCACTGAGCGATGCAGTAACCCAACCAGTTGCCTGGCAACCGGTGTGAACAGATGTCTAGCCGGTTGAACCCAGACCTAAAGAATGGCTGGCAAACTGGATGCATTCCAACTGAATGTGTACGTTAGTTGTGTTCTCTGGACTGTAGATTAAAGCAACATCTATTGGCAATCTAGGTAAACGCCCATAAGAAGTTCTGATGGAGCAAATTGCAGGAATCCATTTACACTCATATTAATAGCGAATACAGCAAAAGGAAGCTGTTGATCCCAGTTCAACGGATTTGTTTCAATATACATATGCATACGAGTAGCTAAATTTTTTGATTCATTCTTTTGACTTCTTCATTAGAAATAGGGTGATATGCTGTACTGTGTACCTTTTACTCCTAATATATGTGTGACTTCTTTTTCATAATTTGTGATGTAAAGTCGGTTCCTTGGTCTGACTGTAAAATTTGTGGTGCCCCATGTTGACAGATAATTTTTGTCACAAATAGTTCAGCAATGGTTGTGGCTAGAATATTTTTGGTCGCAAAAGCCTTCAATGTACTTTATAAAATTGTCTACAAAAACTACAATAAATCGATTTCCTCTTTCAGTTATAGGTAGTGGGCCCATGCAGTCTACTCCAAGTCATTTCATTCAAAAGGGCCACTTGAGCGGATCGGCTTCAGGTCTGCTAATATTTGGTGACGCATGGACCTATTTATTTGACATACTTTACAAAACTTACAGTACTCCTTTACATCTGTTTGCATCTTATACCAATAGTATCAACGAGATATTAATCAAAGAGTTTTTCATGATCCAAGATGACCAGCTAGCTCATCATCATGATGTGTTTGTATTGTGGTATTTCTTAGCTGTTTAGGCACTACAATTTTTAAATTTCCTACTATCTTACGATAAAGGATACCATTATGTAGCTCATAAAGTTCGGATTCGGGCGAATTACAATTCATTATTTTCCTTTAAAACGTCGTATGATTGGTTCGAGTTCATGGTCTTCATGTTGTAAAATTTTTAGGCTCATGTTTCTGTTTTGAAGTGCACATACCAGACGGTTTTCTTGAGGGCGGTCGCATTCGAACTAGATTCAATGTCAAAGAAAGGTTTTTCGTTTTCTTGGTAATCTCAGATAGTGCATCTGCGTTTTCATTAGCACTTCGTTTTTTTGGTAAAATATTCAACTTAGTTTCTGCTAGAGCTAGACCCCAACGCGCAATACGAGATCAGGGATTAGGTTTTTCTAATATGGATTAGACTGCAGTATGGTCTGTATACACTGTGATTTCATTAAGATTAGTGTTGTAAAAGATAACAAAAGATAGTGTTATCTTTATCTTTTTAGAAAATAAGATAAAGATAAAGTTATATTAATCATTATCTTTTATCTTGCAATATATCCTTATCTTTTACAACACTAATTTCAACCCAAGACAAGTCGATTCCACTACCCAGATTTGTGTTTGTGTGTTTGCAAGAGCAGAAAACTCTTATCTTTTTTTATCTTTTACAACACTAATTAAGATACAAATAAGGTCAGAAAATATTTAAAACAAATTCAACCACTGCTAAGGTTTCAAGCTCGGTTATTGGATAATTTTTCTCAGCTGGCTTCAAGGTCCTACTAGCATAAGCGATTGGATGTGTTCCAATCCATCACTACCTATTTGACTTAAAATAGCTCCCTATGCCTGTAATGGACGCATCAGTTTGAAGCACAAATGGTTTAGTAAACTCGTGGGATGTATCAAAATAGGCAGTTTAATCAATATATTTTTAAGATTATTGAAAGCTTTTTGCGGTTTGTCTGTCCATGTAAATTTTTCCCTTTCTTTAATAATTTTGTAAGGGGCTGAGAAATTTGAGCGCAATTTTTGATAAATCTCCTCTAATATGAAATGAGGCCTAAGAATATTTTCACTTCTTTTGCAGTTTTTGGCTCTTTTAATCGCCTTTATAGCTTCGAATTTAGGCTATCGGAAGAATACCTTCATAAGATACATTATATCCTAAGTACTCTACTTCTTGTAAAACTGAATTTACATTTATGTAATCAAAGTTTCCATGCCACCACGATGTAAACGACTCAAAACATCTTTTAATCTAATGAGCGATTTCGTCATGTGTTTTTCCAAAATCAAAATATCGTCAAGGTATACCATACATGTATGCCATTGGAAGCCAGACAAAAAGGATATCCATTAAGCGTTGAAAAGTAGCAGGAGCATTACATAAAGCCAAATCCTTGGTAAATAATTAAATTCATATAAACCGCTTAGTGTATTAAATGAGGTTTTTTCACGGTCTTGCAATGCAATGGGAATGGACCAGTATGCTGTTAGCTTGGTCCAAGGTTGTGAAGTATTTTATATTTTTTTCAACGTGTCTAAAATGTCATCTATCCTTGGTAAAAGGATAGACATCCCCTTTTAGTTACTTCATTTAATCCGCGAAAATCAAAGCATCTAGTCTTCGGCCACCAGTTTTTTTCCTGACTAAAAATACATTAGTGGCCCATGGAGAGGCACTTTTACTAACCACGCCTTTCTTCTCAAGTGCTTTTACTTTTTGTGTAATTAATTCTTTTTCTTTTGGGGATGTATGGTAAGGTAAATGTCTGACTAGAGTAGTATACACACCTGGGCGTGGGGTTTGGGGGTATACACCCCCTCAGAAACCAAAATACCCCCCCCCAGAAATCAAAATACCCCCCCCCCCCCCAGAATTCAATTTTTGAAAAAATTTTCTCGTTTTTTTTCGCAATTTTTTGTTGCCAATGCGATAGTGCTTGATGAGAAACGTCGAAAAATGGTGTTTTTTATCCTTCCATACCACCATTTTTAGGACCATTTCTTGACCTTCAAAAATTTTTTGCACCCCCCCCCCCAGAATTTTCTTGCTGCCCACGTATGGTAGTATACCCTGTGTCCCTAGGTGTGCAATGTTATAACATCGCCTAGTGTTATAGCATAAGCGGAGAGGCTCAGAATCTGCTCCCCGGTTTTTCTCAGGGAGCAATGCTGTAGCATAGGCTGTGCTTAAGCATAGGGAAGGTCGGACCTTGCTGGGGAGGGGGCGCGCGCCAGGGGAGGGGAAATTTCACTGGGGGAAATTTCCATGGGGGAAAACTTGAAATAACAATAAATCAAGAACCAGTCGTCGGATTGGGCTGAAATTTTAGGGTTAGGATGGACACCTTATCAGCAAACTATTACAAAACTTTTGAGGGAGCGCCTACAGTAAATCAGCATTAGTTTACACTTGTGCATAAATCGAGAACCAATGGCCGGATTTTGTTCAAATTTTATGGATATGATGTATATAGGCGAGGCATGCTGCGCAAAGAATTTTTAGCGCGCAGACTACAGTATACCATTTTACTTTACACTTTCTCATATAGCACTATATCTCAAGAACTATAGGGCGCACTTAGCTCAAACTTTCAGGGTAAGATATTTAGATTGTTGCTGCACTATGTACAAAATTTTAAAGCGCGCAACCCACAGTATATCAATTTTTTGTTTACACTGCTATTGAGAAAGATTGTGTGCACGCGCTTAGGCAGGGGTCCAGAGTCAGATGGGGGACACTACTGCCACTTTACACTGTATGATTTTCAAGCTGATCTACGCACAAACACTCATTGACAGTGTTGCCAGGTCCCAAAATTCAGATTCTCCTGCACAGAGGTAAAATTGGGGAAAAATTCTCCTGAAAACATTTTGATTCTCCTGAAAAATTCTCCTGGCTCATAATTTGCAGGGAAAGGCTGTACAGCAGCAGATCTACAATTGTATGTACACATGGATATCAAGCATGCTCAGGCCAATTACCTTGGTTCACCCAACTATTTTAATTCTGATCTCTTGCCTGTTATGGCCCAAGGACACTCAAGGCTAAATAATGAACATTAATCCTCTCACAAAAAGCTCACGGAGCATATCTGCATTATACAGGCAGATGCAAAAATAATGGAAGACTAATGCTGCACCACTAAGTATAACATTTTATTCGCTAACATCAACAGCTGACAAACATTCAATAACAGATCTCCTGATCTTCATAAGAAGCTACATTTTTGGTCATGTAAATAGAATCCGTAAAGCAGCAACAACATATATAAAAAAACATGTATCTACTCTACAAAGGCACTCGATCGGCTATCCTGGACAGAGAACAGATAATTTTACATATACTGCTCAAGGGCCTAAACTAAAGAGGTCGCATTGTTTACAATACACACTATTCGAAAAAAACATTTTCAGTGCTTGAAACAGTGACCGCCAATTTTCAGTTGCACTTACATTATCAAAAATTTCTGAAAAGAGCCCTGTTTGCAATGTCTTTTGAAAAAATAAATAATACTTTATTACTAATTGTATGTACTTCAGTAGCAAGCAAATCCTTACGTTTTGAAATATATATAGAAAAAATGCGTGTTTATAGGCGCTTTGCAAAACGTCTATGAAACTGATAAAAACAATTAGATGGTGTGTAAAGCTATGTATTTCCTTGCACTTCGTGATATTAAGTGAATAAATAAATGAATGAATGAATGATTTACTACGGAAGCACAAAACTTATTTGGATATAGTCACCGTTTTTTCCCAGCGATTTAGTTGACATTATAGACCGAACCCAAACTTTTTTTCCACTTTTTCCGACTTTTTCCACGTTTTTTGGGGGGTCTAAAAACGTTTAAAATAGAGCGCCTGTGTTTAAAAATCAGTGTTTTTTAAGTAGAAAATTTTATGTACACATGCAATAGCGGTTTTTGATGCACTTTTTGTATAAAAATTTCGCGCTCTACAAGAAATATCATGATCAGTATTTATGTTGAAACTTGAATGTCCTTCCTTCAGTAAAGCATTTTAGCCAATTCTGAAGTCGTTTTTGACAATTAAAATTATAATTTATCAAATGGCGCGAAGCGCCAGAAAATTTTGAAATTTTAGTTTCCTAAATCATTTTTGCATTACAAAAACTGTGCAGAAGGTAAGGATTTTCAATCCAAGTGGAATTCTAGGACCAGATTATCGATAAAAATGCTGCAATTGGCGCCGCGCGGCTTAAACATCAATAACAAGTAAGAATTAAATCTCCGAAAAATTTTTGTAGTTTCACCTCTCTAAAACGCATTTTTGCATTACAAAAACTAACGAATCCATGCAGAAGATTAGGATTTTCAGTCGTAGTAAAGTTCTAGATCTAATTGTCAATAAAAATGCTGCAGTTGACGCGGCGCGGCTTACAGATTAATAACAAAAAAGAATTAAATCAATTCGGCGCGAAGCGCCAAAAAATTTTTCTAGTTTCACTTCTCTAAAACGCATTTTTGCATTACAAAAACTGACCGAATCCGTGCAGAAGATAAGGATTTTGAATCGTAGTGAAATTCTAGACCAGATTGTCGATAAAAATGCTGCACTTGACGCAGCGCGGCTTAAAGGTTAATAATAAGTAAGAATTAAATCAATTCGAGCGCTAAGCGCCAAAAAATTTTTGAAGTTTTAACTCTCTAAAACGCATTTTTAACATTACAAAAATTTTCCACAAATGTCAACCAAGCCCAAAAATTTTTTTCCATTTCCCAAAATTTTGGCTGACAAATAGACCAAAAAGTGGAAAAAAACGGTGGATATAGGTATAACTTAACACTTAGGTCTTAACTATGAACGAAATAAACTCTTAATGTGAAAGATATAAGTATAAAATTATATACAACTAACTAACTACAGTAAGTACAGTAAGAAGTTTAATGTATGATAATCATTATAAGTTGCTGTTTAAGTTTTGAAAATTCTCCTGAATTCTCCTAGATTTTCAGGATTCCACTGAATTCTCCTGACATTTTAAAATTCTTCTGCATTCTCCTGCATGTTTACAACTTCTCCTGAAATTTCTCCTGAAAAGCCCATTCTCCTGCTCCTGCTCCTGAAAATTATAGATTCTCCTGAATTCAGGAGAATTCTCCTGCACCTGGCAACCCTGCTCATTGATTGATCGTTCGTGACATTATAGACCGGACCCAAAATTTTTTTCCACTTTTTCCGACTTTTTTCCACGTTTTTTGGGAGGTCTAAAAACGTTTAAAATAGAGCGCCTGTGTTGAAAAATCAGTGTTTTTAAGTAGAAAATTTTATGTACACATGCAATAGCGGTGTTTGATGCACTTTTTGTATAAAAATTTCGCGCTCTACAAGAAATATCACGATCAGTATACGTTATTTATGTTGAAACTTGAATTTCCTTCCTTTCAGTAAAGCATTTTAGCCAATTCTGAAGTCGTTTTTGACAATTAAAACTATAATTTATCAAATGGCGCGAAGCGCCAGAAAATTTTGAAATTTTAGCTCTCTAAATCATTTTTGCATTACAAAAACTGTGCAGAAGGTAAGGATTTTCAATCGAAGTGGAGTTCTAGGACCAGATTATCGATAAAAATGCTGCAATTGGCGCCGCGCGGCTTAAACATCAATAACAAGTAAGAATTAAATCAATTCGGCGCGAAGCGCCGAAAAATTTTTGTAGTTTCACCTCTCTAAAACGCATTTTTGCATTACAAAAACTAACCGAATCCGTGCAGAAGATAAGGATTTTCAATCGTAGTAAAGTTCTAGATCTAATTGTCGATAAAAATGCTGCAGTTGACGCGGCGCGGCTTAAAGATTAATAACAAAAAAGAATTAAATCAATTCGGCGCGAAGCGCCGAAAAATTTTTCTAGTTTCACTTCTCTAAAACGCATTTTTGCATTACAAAAACTAACCGAATCCGTGCAGAAGATAAGGATTTTCAATCGTAGTGAAGTTCTAGACCAGATTGTCGATAAAAATGCTGCACTTGGCGCGGCGCGGCTTAAGGATTAATAATAAGTAAGAATTAAATCAATTCGGCGCGAAGCGCCGAAAAATTTTTGAAGTTTCAACTCTCTAAAACGCATTTTTAACATTACAAAAATTTTCCACAAATGCCAACCAAGCCCAAAAATTTTTTCCATTTCCCAAAATTTTGGTTGACAAATAGACCAAAAAGTGGAATAAAACGGTGTTTGCAAACGTCTATGAAACTGATAAAAACAATTAGACGGTGTGTAAAGCTATGTATTTCTGCACTTCGTGATATTAAGTGAATGAATAAATGAATGAATGAATGATTTACTACGGAAGCACGAAACTTATTTGGATATACTTATAACTTAACACTTAGGTCTTAACTATGAACGAAATAAATTCTTAATGTGAAAGATCTAAGTTTAAAATTATATACAACTAACTAACTACAGTAAGTACAGTAAGAAGGTTAATGTATGATAATCATTTTAACTTGCTGTTTAAGTTTTGAAAATTCTCCTGAATTCTCCTAGATTTCCAGGATTCCACTGAATTCTCCTGACATTTTAAAATTCTCCTGCATTCTCCTGCATGTTTACAACTTCTCCTGAAATTTCTCCTGAAAAGCCCATTCTCCTGCTCCTGCTCCTGAAAATTTTAGATTCTCCTGAATTCAGGAGAATTCTCCTGCATCTTTGGCAACCCTGGTCGAGTATATACCGACCAGTGTTGCCAGGTCCCAAAATTCAGATTCTCCTGCACAGAGGTAAAATTGGGGAAAAATTCTCCTGCAATTCTCCTGAAAATATTTTGATTCTCCTGAAAATTCTCCTGGCTCATATTTTGCAGGAAAGGTTGTACAGCAGATCTACAATTGTATGTACACATGCATATCAAGCATGCTCAGGCAAATTTACCTTGGTTCACCCAACTATTTTATTCTGATCTCTTGCCTGTCAATCCTAAGGACACTCAAGGCTAAATAATGAACATTGATTCTCTCACAAAAAAAAAAAAAAAAAAAAGCTCATGGAGCATATCTGCATTATACAGTGCAGATGCAAAAATAATGGAAGACTAATGCTGCGCCACAAAGTATTACAATTTTATTCAGCATCAACAGCTGACAAACATTCAATAACAGATTCCTCGATCTTCATCAGGATATACTGCTCAAGGGCCTAAGCTAAAGAGGTCGCATTGTTTACAATACATATTATTCGAAAAAACAGTTTCTGTGCTTAAAACAATGACCGCCAATTTTCAGTTGCACTTACATCATCAAAAATTTCTGGAAAGAGCCCTGTTTGCAATGTCTTTTGAAAAATAAATAATACTTTATTACTAATTGTATGTACTTCAGTAGCAAGCAAATCCTTACGTTTTGAAATATATCAAAAAAATGTTTATAGGCGCTTTGCAAACACCGTTTTTTTCCCAGCGATTTGGTTGACATTATAGACCGAACCCAAAACTTTTTTCCACTTTTTCCGACTTTTTTCTCACATTTTTTGGGAGGTCTAAAAACGTTCAAAATAGAGCGCCTGTGTTGAAAAATCAGTGTTTTTAGAGTAGAAAATTTTATGTACACATGCAATAGCGGTGTTTGATGCACTTTTTGTTTAAAAATTTCGCGCTCTACAAGAAATATCACGATCAGTATACGCTATTTCTGTTGAAACTTGAATTTCCTTCCTTCAATAAAGCATTTTAGCCAATTCTGAAGTCGTTTTTGACAATTAAAACTATAATTTATCAAATGGCGCGAAGCGGCAGAAAATTTTGAAATTTTAGCTCTAAATCATTTTTGCATTTCAAAACTGTGCAGAAGGTAAGGATTTTCAATCGTAGTGGAATTCTAGGACCAGATTATCGATAAAAATGCTGCAATTCGGCGCCGCGCGGCTTAAACATCAATAAAAAGTAAGAATTAAATCAATTCGGCGCGAACTGCCGAAAAATTTTTGTAGTTTCACCTTCTGAAACGCATTTTTGCATTACAAAAACTAACCGAATCCGTGCAGAAGATAAGGATTTTCAATCGTAGTAAAGTTCTAGATCAAATTGTTGATAAAAATGCTGCAGTTGACGCGGCGCGGCTCAAATATTAATAACAAAAAAATAAATCAATTCGGCGCGAAGCGCCGAAAAATTTTTGTAGTTTTACTTCTCTAAAACGCATTTTTGCATTACAAAAACTAACCGAATCTGTGCAGAAGATAAGGATTTTCAATCGTAGTGAAGTTCTAGACCAGATTGTCGATAAAAATGCTGCAATTGGCGCGGCGCGGCTTAAGGATTACTAATAAGTAACAATTTAATCAATTCGGCGCGAAGCGCCGAAAAATTTTTGAGGTTTTTAACTCTCTAAAACACATTTTTGATATTACAAAAAATTTCCACAAATGCCAACCAAGCCCAAAATTTTTTCCATTTGCCAAAATTTTGGTTGACAAATAGACCAAAAAGTGGAAAAACTGTGTTTGCAAACGTCTATGAAACTGATAAAAACAATTAGACGGTGTGTAAAGCTATGTATTTCTGCACTTCGTGATATTAAGTGAATAAATAAATGAATGAATGAATGATTTACTACGGAAGCACGAAACTTATTTGGATATAGTTATAACTTAACACTTAGGTCTTAACTACGAACGGAATAAAGTCTTAATGTGACACAACTAACTAACTACAGTAAGTACAGTAAGGAGGTTAATGTATGATAATCATTATAACTTGCTGTTTGAGATTTGAAAATTCTCCTGAATTCTCCTAGATTTTCAGGATTCTCCTGAATTCTCCTGACATTTTGAAATTCTCCTGCATTCTCCTGCATGTTTACAACTTCTCCTGAAATTTCTCCTGAAAAGCCCATTCTCCTGCTCCTGCTCCTGAAAATTTTAGATTCTCCTGAATTCAGGAGAATTCTCGTGCACCTGGCAACCCTGGACCGACCGCAGTCCCCCCCACAGTACATCATTCAATGCAGAGAACAGTCAATTTTAAATGCGCGAAATGCAATACCTGATATCTATTAGTAGGTAATATCGGGTAAAATTCGGCATAGGATGCAATTTTCAATCAATTTACTATAGTCTGTTTTTCTAAGCTATAGTCTATTTCACGAAATCTTGCGCATGGAAATTAATTTCCGATGATCTGACAGGCAGTTGTATAAGTGATCCCAGGCAACTTACTGAAATGCAATTCAGCATAACCAAACTTCAAATGCTCATCGATCACTATGCAAAGTATAGTGACGCTACTTCAGTTTAAACCGCTTTTGAAATCGATTTACATAGACTAAAGAGTTGTGGTCCCTGCACAAAGTTTCGTGAAATAGTTTATAGTATGTATGTACAATGGATCCACTCGAAAACTAATACCTTTATTACATACTAGCTGAGCTGCCTGGCGTTGCCCAGGTTGAACTTAGGCCTGATAGCTATATGGAATTGATATGTCTCTTGTATTTTTTATTTTTCAAGACTTTTGATGTTTTTGGGATATTTCTAAAAAAATTGTTGGTATAAACCATTTTTTGGATTTTTTTAAAATGTCTTGACGTTAAAGAATGGTTTTGAAAATTGTTCAGCCATAATTATATTTTTGATGTTCTGGGGTGTTCTGGAAATTTTTTTAATAAAACCCATATTGTTGATGTTTTGGGATGTTTTGGAAAATTTTTTTAATAAAACCCATATTTTTGATGTTTTGGGATGTTTTGGAAAATTTTTTCGTCAAACCATATTTTTGATGTTTTAGGATGTTTTGGAAAATTTTTCTAATCAAACCCATATTTTTGATGTTTTGGGATGCTTTGGAAAATTTTTTTTGTCAAACCATATTTTTGATGTTTTAGGATGTTTTGGAAAATTTTTCTAATCAAACCCATATTTTTGATGTTTTGGGATGCTTTGGAAAATTTTTTTTCGTCGAACCATATTTTTGATGTTTTAGGCTGTTTTGGAAAATTTTTTGGTCAAACTATATTTTTGATGTTTTAAAAATTTTTTGTTTGTTGTAGCAAAGGGTGTCATATATCACGTGATATCTCATATCACTCATATGTTATAGCTGATGGTATCTCCTATCTTATATCACTGCATGTTATGGCACAGACAGGGTATCTATATCACACCTATCTTATAGCATTGCCTATCTCGTAGCACAGGGTATCTTATATCCCATACTATCTTATAAAATTGCCTATCTTGCAGCTTGGGGTATCTTATATCACTACCTATCTTATAGTATTGCCTATCTTGTAGCACGAGGTATCTTTTATAACTTTCTATCTTATAGCATTGCCTATCTTGTAGCACGGGGTATATCTATATCACGTCCTATCTTATAGTAATGCCTATCCTGTAGCACAGGGTATCTTATATCACGTCCTATCTTATAGCATTGCCTATCTTGTTGCACATTGTATCTCATACCATGCCTATCTTATAAAATTGCCTATGTTCCAGCATTATTTGGTTGAACCCAGTTTTTGATGTTTCACAGTGCCGACCAATGCTATTACATATAACAGTGTACACAGTGTCGCCAGGCATGCTCCCCTTGGGCCGGGATATCCCTATACAAACAGTATAAACTAAGTTTTAGAAAAAATAGCAAAAAGTCGGCCATCTCCCGAAATCGTGGAAGCTTATAGCACAAGGGCCAAACCCCGCTCCGTCCCTGCACAGGGCCAATGGGTGCGTTTGTCAAAATTTCAAAATCGCTACTACACCCCCCATAGGCAGACCGACCTCGGGCCAAAATTTCAACCCCCATCTGCTATGGGGCTGGAGCCAACCCCGGA